>CAUYQV010058319.1:0-21635 GCA_963574575.1 Galagoides demidoff
TCCACCTGAACTTAGTCTAATCTTGAGGATAGCAAGTCAGCAAGTGCTTTTCTCCCTCAGCCACTTCACCTTAGCCTCACCCACTCTGTAGCACCAGTACCCCTATAGATCAAGGTCTGGTTTCCTCTGACAGTCCTCAGATTTGAGGAGGTGTCTCTCCAAGTTTAGACCCCAGGAGGATCGTTCTATTATTGCTGAATCTTTGTGGGAAGTGTCTCTGTGCAGCTCCCAGGTGACTGCCATGGCCAGGGAGTTGGCTGTAGGAGCAGCACCAGGAGCACGGGGCACATGGATCCAGCAGCAGGGTGGAGCACACTGCATATGTTTCTGGTAGTGTAGGGTGCCCTGTGACTTCAGAAAGGTGAGGGTTTGGCCCACGGCTCCAGCAGGGCAGGGAGCCAGTGGGCAGCTCTGGCAGGGCAGGGGCAAGTGTCTCCAGCAGAGCAGGTAGTGCAGAGAGCACTCTGGTTGGGCAGAGTGCAGGTGGGGGGTGGGGAGGCTGGCTCTGGCAGGGTAGGGCATGCTGCTCAAGAGCCTCCTCCCACAGTCTCTGCAGGAGTTAGATTTCTGGACCATCAGGCAAGGGGGGGAAGGGTGGACTGGATGTTCAGAATGACAGAGAAAATGTTAGTTCCTCTTTTCTGCCTGACAAGAGAGTGCTCAGTGTTACAACAGGGTCCCTCTGGGAAAGTAGTCCCCACTTCCTATAGCCCTCTCCCATGGGGTTAGACAAGAGGTCCTTGGTTCACTGCTTGCCTAAGACAAGAGGTCCTCAGTTCACCGCTCACCTGTAGAAAACCTACAGGAGCAAACAAGAAAAAACAAACAAAAAAACCACAACTTTCTTGGGGGAGAGGATGGGCACTTTTCCTTTGGGATGAATTTTGTACCTAAAGTTTGCTTTCTTGGAGTTGCAGCTTGCCTCAGCAGAGGTGACCTGAAGTTATCACTTTTCTCTCTCAGCTCAGCTCCCAATCATCAGCTTAATTGGGTACTTTCTGATCATTATCCTTCCCGCTTGGATGGGAGCTTCTGTTGAAAGCTGGCTCCAGTCGGCCATCTTGCCACTCCTCCCAATGCTTGGCTTTTTAATCTTTCCTTTTTTTTTTTTTTTTTTTTTGAGTTGTTGCCCTCTGTAAAGTGTAGTGGGTCATAACTCACAGCATCCTCAAACTCTTGGGCTCAAGCAATTATCCTGCCTCCCAAATAGCTGACACTGCAGTCACCCACCAAAACATAAGCTATTTTTAGAGATGAGGTCTCCCTCTGGCTCAGGCCTGCCGCAAACCCAGGAGCTCAGGCGATACACCCGTCTTGGCCTCCCAGAGTGCTAGGATTACAGGTGTGAGCCACCATGCCCAGCTTAGGCTTTTTAATCTTACTTATTATAAATGTTTCTCTGGCAGTCATTACCTATGCCATTTTGTTTTGACTTGATTGCTGATAGATTCTAATTTATCTTTCTTTTTAATGCCCTTCATCTCAATCTATCAAGTTCTTCCACCAAAAAACTCCAATATGAAAAGAAGTGACGAATTTTCTAGAAATATGATTTCTATTGTGCCAGAAATGAACTAAAAATAGACTTTTGTCATGAAATAATTTGATGTTTATTTTTTAAAAAAGCATTAGAAAGAAATTACATAAATAATTTAATTTGGGTTATTAATATTGTGTTGTAAGAGAAACATTTTAGTATGAAAACTTAGGCATTAATCAATTTTTTATTCTCCTTTTCTCCCTACCTCAGGAAACAGTTGACCAATACGTAGTTGAACCTTAAAGATGTTTATTAGCTGAATTGAGTATTCATCAAAAAGACTATCTTATCTTTGAATGTAACATTGACTAGAAATTTAAGATAATCTTTTTTCTAAACTCATTAAATAAAACTGGTTTGCAGTTTTTATTGACGGTTTACTTTCATAAGAAAATATTCTATTTACATGAAGAATAAATGACTAACAAGGCAAAATGATGAAAAATTTCTGCCTCTTATTGAATATATTAATCAGATGTTACTCTTCCCCATAGAGTACTTTTTGATAATAATTAGCATCTGATAGATGACAAATGAAAATGCTTAAGGAATTACCAAAATATGTAACATAAAAGGTTTATAAAAAGTCTAGTGGGATATCAATGAGGTATTAATTTTATTTAATGTAAAATCTCAAACTATGATTACTTCCTGACAAAGAAAGAACAAAAGACAAAATGCATTCTTATGAATGGGTAAAGAAAAAATATAACTAAACAATCTTGAAAGGAAACGAAAGTAACATATTATGGTTTTGTAACTTTTAATCTAACATCCCTCTTGGTTCCAGCCAGAATCTTCTTTGACAGCACTGTCATAATGTGTGAAATTCTGTGACAAACAATCTATTGACTGGTAAAAAAGACCCCTCAGTCCATTTAAAACCAAACCAGACAAAATGTCCCTTTTTAATTTGGGTAAATACCTAGTGGTGGGATGGCTGGATCAAATGGTGAGTCTACTTTTAGTTCTTTGAGGAAACTGAATCCTATTTTCCATACAGGCTGTACTAGTGTGCAGACACACTGACTGTGTACACTGTTGGCACCCACACCAGCACTAGGTGTTATGGGACCTTTTGATAAAAAAGCCATTCTCACTGGAGTTAGTTATATCTCACTGTGGTTTTGATTTGCATTTTCCTAATGATTAAAGATGATGAGCATTTTTTAAATGTTTGTTGGCCATTAAACTTTCTTCTTTCAAAAAGTTTGTTAGTCTATTTTCCCACTTTTTAATATAGTTGTTTGACACCTGTACTCGAATATTCATAGCAGCATGCTTCACAATTGCAGAGGTATGAAAATAACCCAATGCCCATCAATGCCTGAGTGAATTACTAAAATGTGGTGTATGAATGCCATGGAATACTATACTCAGACATTAAAAAAAAAGGTTGATCTAGTATATTTTTAACAATTTAGATAGAATTATAGACGATTGTTTTAAATGAAGTATTGCAAAAATATAAAAACAAACATAACATGTACTCAGTACTATATTGGAACAAGTTATCAACTAGTTGATCAAACCATCAATATTTATGTGTACATATGAAAGTAAAACTCAATGGGATCAAAAAGGTGTGAAGGAGGAGGAGGAGTTGGGCTAATTCACACCTAACTGGTAAGTGCACATATTCTGGATGAAGGGCATATTTACAACTTTGATTTAAAATTCACAAAAGAAAATTATGTAACCAAATGTGTGTACCCCCAAATATTATGAAATAAAATATAAAACAGAAAAATAAATAGTATAGGACTTATAAATTAGCTGCATATTTTATTAGACTTGTGCCCACCTCTCAACCTTGCTTCTCATCATTTAATGGAGTATATGAAACTGTGGTGTTTTCATTAAAAATATGTTGAATACAAGACTGAATGAGAAAAATCTTCCTTTCTTTCTGTCTCCACAATTTAACTGATAATTTTTAATTTTGAAATGTCAAAAGTTTTTAAATATTATAAAATATTTAGGGAAAAGTACATAAAATAAAAAAAAGAATGACTTTTTTTTTTCATAAGTCATAACTGGCTTTGCAAATATAAGGAATTCTATTATGTGGTATGAGAGGAAGGCATAAAAAATCCACAAACTTAAAATGTTTTCTGGAGATGACCACTTTTATTGACTTCTTGAGATTAAAGCCAAATCCCTTATCACTAACAAATCGTGAAGAAAGCAATACCAGGCCTGGGAAGTCTTTCTTCCCATTCTCTTTGTTTCATATTTTCTAAGTTCCAACATATTCTCTAACTAAAAATATTGTTATATAAAATCTAATAGTTTATGTAACACAATATTAATTCCTAATAAATGAAAATATAGTCATTATGTTAGCTTAACTAAATATGAAATACCAGCAGAAAATCCCTCCAAACATTCACATCATAAAAATAATTTCAGTGTCGACAAATCATGGGAGAATTTATGGTTTTTATATTGCAGGAAATAACTAAATGGTTGTTTTATATTCAGATATTTATAACATTTAAAAATTAACCTTATCCTTTAATAGTATGTTGAAAAAACTGAGTAATATTAACATTTCTGGAGGCAAACTAATAAAGGAAAAATATTATGATATCTTTTACATAATACCTGTCAATTTTCATATTTACAGAAATGTTTGAGCTCTTTGCAACACAATAAACTTCCATGCATATCTGTTCTACATTTTACAATACACATAGTATAATACGAAAAAGACAAAAAAAATTAAAAGCTAAAGCTTCAAAGTAAACTAATAAATTACCTTTAAAGTATAAGAGCATTACTGAAAGTTGAATTACCAGTGAAAACAATAGAAGCCAGAAAAACAATTAATATTTTCTGAAATTGGGCAAAGGAGAAAAAATTCTATTAGACTAAAATTGTATATCAAGTTACACTCTTTTAAGAATTAAGTGGCATACAAAAAATATTTTCAAATAAAAAGGAAAATTAAGATAACCAGTTAAGAGAAGACTCATAGACTGATTTTTCTTAAAACCAAAGAAAAATAATCCTAGAAACAAAAGTAACTAAAATTTTCTATATATTTCAAAGTAAGAAAGGTGATTCTAAAAGTTCCATGGAGCAAAGAAAAAAATACAACAAAATATAGAAAACATTTTTAAATAATCTAAAGTAAAATAATTATATATTAAAGTGTGTGATACAAATAAATATGCTTAGAGGAAAATGTATAGTCTTAAATGGACACATACAAAAATAAAAAATACGAAAACAAAATAACTCACAACAAAGCTAAAAATTTATTCTAATGCATTAAAAAGAACAAACACGAGAAAGAAGAAAAAAAGATGCACAAAGTTAAAGTAGAAATAATATGGAAGTGTGATTAATATGTAAGACAAAAGGATCAAGTCTTCAAGTTCTTTTTCTAATTATGTATAAAATTAAGGAAAAAAGCTTCTCTGATGAGACTGATCAAAAGAAAGCTAAAAGATATAATTTAATGAATGAAAAAGTAAAACATCCATAGAGACTTATAGACAATAAAAAGCGAATTATCTGCTACCTTCAATCATTACAAAAGTGCAAAATAGACCCAAAACAACATCATATGCCAGTCTCATCCACACAGTAAAATTGGAAAGACTGAAAATACCAAATAATGTTGAAGATATTAAGCAACTATAACTCTGACATCATGATATAAGAATGTATAACTATTTTGGAAAATTTTTTCCTATAACAATTCATTTGCATTTACCCTATGACACAGCCATTCCAGACATCGGTTGCTTACCCATGATAGATAAACACATATGTTTACAAAAAAATTGACAAAATTTTTGTAATCCTAGTATTTAAAAATTTCTATCAACAGGAGATTGAGCAAGAAATTGTGGAAAAATTATACAATAGAATATTAATGTCATACATAAACATCAAAAACTATTTTCAGCAAAAGAAGCCACATAGTATTATATGAGAGGATTTAGTTAGTATTTGATTTAATCTATGCATAATTCAAGAATAGCCAGACTGGCTTAAAATCGCAGCAGTGAAGGAAAGTATACTGGACCACTTTCTTGAGTGATGGAACTATTCAATCTGTATTGGCATAATGGTTATATAAGTACATATATCACTCAAAAGTCATTGAAGTTTGAATTTCTAATGTATGGATTTTACTTCATGTAAATTGTATCTCAAAAATTAGTTCACTAAATAGAAAAAAAAATATCCATATTCTTTCCTACTCAGGAGAACAGGGGATAAAACAACCAAAGAATCTAAGAAAAACTTATGCCTGAATACAATTGTCCTTTCCTTGGTCCATTCCCCAAAGTGACACATCTTAAGGTCGATGGAGATATTAAATTTATGGTAAGTGAAAAAGGAAAATTTTCATTCACTCAGGTTCATTTAAGAATGGGAGTACAAGTTCCTAAAGTTTTGGTTTCTAGATTATAGCTTTCCAGTGTTGTATCTAAAAGTCACTGCCATACCCAAGGTCATCTACATTTTCTTCTATGTTATCTCTAAGAGTTTTGCATATTTTCCATTTAATTTAGGTCTATAATCTATTTAAAGTTAATTATTTTGAAAGGTATAAGCTGTATGTCTAAATTCACTTTTTCTATAATACTATGTGGATGTCTAGATGTTCCAGCACTATTTGTTGGAAAAACAATCTCCATCGCATTGAACTGCCATTTTTCTCTTTCAGAGATTGATTCACTATACGTGGGCTCACTTGTGAGCTCTCTATTCCACTGATCTAATTTTTTATTTTTTACTGATGCCACACTGGGTTGATTACTGTAGCTTTATAGTAAATGTTGTCATTGGGTAGTGCCAGTCTTCTATTTCAATATTGTGTTGACTATTCTGGATTAGTTACTTTGGAAGACAGTTTGATGGTTTCCCACAGAACTAAGTGACTTGAAAACATCTGTTCACACAAAAGCTGCACACAATATATATAGCTATTTTATTCATAATTTTCAAGACTTGAAAGCAAAAAAAATGTCCTTCAATAGGTAAATAGATAAATAAACTGTGGTATCCTGACAATGAAATGTTATTTAGCACTAAAAGAAAAATAATCTAATCACAAAAAAGACATGAAAGAAACTAAAATGTGTATTACTAAGTGAAAAATAAGCCAATCAGAAGAAAAACTACATACTATATGATTCCATCCATATGAGATTCTGGTAAAGGCAAAACTAACATCAGTACTAGCTGGAGTGTGTGTGTGTTGGGGAGGGGGGCATGGGTGAGGCAAGGATGATGGCAGATTAAAGCAAGGTGGGGCCCAATAAGTAGGTAACACAAAGGATTAGAATATAGGCCAGTGAAAATACTCTGTTTGAAATTATAATGGTGTACAAATACATGTCATTGTACATTTGTCCAGGCCCATAGAACAAGCAAAGTGCTAGGATTGCAGGCACAAGAACAAACTCAGATGTGAAGTATGGACATTAGGTAATTATGACGTATCAATGCAGATTCATCGGTTTTAAGAGATGTGCCACTCTGGTGTGGTTTGTTAAAAATGGTGAGGCAATAGCATTGAGCATGTGAAAAACTGCTGTACCTTCCTCTACATTTAGCTTTGAATGTAAAGCTGCTCTAAAAAAACCAAGTGCTTTAAAAATATAAAGAAATAAGATATGTAAAGATTTTAGCAAAATCCTAGAAACTACAATCCTTGTTCACTACATTTTAGCTATATTATCATACAATTTGTGATGCATATTAAGATGTATTGAAGGAAAAAAATTTAAAGATAAAATGATATGTAATTCCCAATGTAAAACCAACCACTTTTGGCTTCTGAGATTGTATATCATTTAAGACTCTCAAATAGCCATAATTTTGAAAAAAAAATTATTCCTGTTATTTTGCATTTTTTAAAGGACATCTGAGGGGAAATAAGCAATCTATGATCATCCAAATAAATGAGGCTGCCTTATAGTTTTCCTAGCTTTATAACTATAATTTGAAGCAGATCCTCTCTTGACCAAATCCGTTGACATGGAGAAAATAAAAACTTGCTACAAATTCTATGCTGACAAATGTATAAATGATTTAGGCAAAAGGGAACTTACAGTATATCTTTAATATTATAAAATAAGACATCTTAGCATTATAAATTATGAATTATAAAATAAGGTAATTTATATTTGGTAAATATATTTTATATGCAATTAGTTTTTATGATACAGAAAAAAAGGGAAGTTTTTTTAGCTATGAAATGACATGTGATTTATTCTTTATATCAAGCTATAAAAACATAAGGTAAATAATTAAAATCTAGAAACAGTATTAAAAATTAAAAAATAAGAAAAATAGTACCCTATGAGGCAGTGTGAGATCTTTATATCACTACATACGTTTAAGAAGCAAAACCTCAAATTCGATTCTGTTCTGTGTTTTAGATCAGCCTAGCCACCATTGGAAACCCTGTATAATGTACATAATGTAGCTGAGGGCCTAGATCTTTTTGGAGTCTCTAGGATTTGAAGATTGTAGCTGTGCTTTTTTATTAGGGTATATTACTACATGGCTCATAAAACTCAGTATCTATGGCATGCCATGGGGTTCGTGCCTGAAAGGTACCATATAAATTCAAGTTATTATGTTTATTTCAAAATGGCTAAAGGACATGGCAGAACAAAGAATTGGGTGCATTTTGAAAATAGAGCAAAAGGCATGGAAGAATGTAGAAATACTTCAAAGAAGAGAGTTCTAACTCTAGGGTAAAAGAGACTTGTCTGTGAGATGATGTCAAAGGAATAGAAAATGGGCACTCCTTCCCTTGAAATTCATTTCTAATATGGCAAAATACAGTAATTAATACATTTTCCTTCAATTTATTTATTCTACAAAGATACAAAGCTATTCATACAAAATCACTCACTAAATAAGTAAAACAAACCAATCTAGAGAAGGGTTCATTTATTTTAAGTTAATTTCTTTTTCCTTTCTTTTCTATTCTTTCTTTTTTTTTTTCAACAAATTTAACTGCAAAGTAGTAATATTTATTTTCTCTTGAATTGAATTAGTTTAAGAATATTGCCTACTGTTGTTACATCATGACAATTTAGGCATTAAACCAGATGCTATGAGACTCTATGCTATGCTCTTTTTAATCATACTAAAAACAGATTTAAAAATTTATTTGAATTACTGAAAATTTGTATTTTTTGACAACTAATTATGTATTCAGAATATATCTCATTATGAAGCGAGTTCATGTAATTACTGTGTAGTAAATTATATATAACAATTGTTTAAACAGGTACAAATTAACTTATATTTTTAAATTATGTATTTAAATTAGAAAAGGGAAAGGAAAATAAAATGAAAGACTAAGTAATATGAGAGGAACAAAATATTGACTATCTTAACATTTTAATGACAGTTACTTGCCTGGTATGATGGCTACACCTGCAATCCTAGCATTTTGTTTGGGTGCTGTGGGGGCACCATTAGTCCCACCTACTTGGGAGGCTGAGGCAAGAGGATCACTTGAGCCCAAGAGTCTGAGGTTGCTGTGAGCTGTGACACCTGACACCACAGCACTCTAGCCAGAATGACAGAGTGAGGCAGTTTAAAAAAAAATCAACTAACAAACAAACATAACCCCCCACCCCACAACCTAGGCAGTTACTTGAAGGTATAACTGATAGTTACAGTCATTTATATATATTTCCCATTTTTTGTGCACATTTTAAAATTGTGTACATTTTTTAAATTTGATAATGACAACTTTAAAAGGTTATAGAATTGAGCAAGATGGGTATTATAGTTAGCAAATTGGGTATTACAGATTTTAAATATAAAGAAGCCTAAAGTTATTGTATTATCATATGCTACACTACACTACACTGTATAAACTACAAAAATTTTATCCTGCAGTATACTATAATGTTTTTCCTACCGCATCTTAGGCAACTATTTCAGTCTAATTAAATATTTGATTTAATTAATATGTATAACTTAAAATTATTTTTCTGAACAATAAAAAGCTATTATTTCATGATATATCTTGAAGGAAAAATGCACTTGTCATCCTTTTCCTTATTCTCAAATAGCGCTACGTACTTTTCTAACTTATAAATTTTGACAAGGTCATTACCAAATTAAATGATTTCCTAGACCAACAGCATTAAGTATTGAGGTCCATATTGACTCAGTTTCATTTTTGCCATATTTTCATTAAGAAAATATTTTCACTATTTTTTATCCTAAAATTTATAAAATTATGTCATTATTCCACTAATACCTATGTATATGACTGTTTCCCCCCCCAAATATATATTGTGTCATTTTGAACTGTAATATTCACTAAAAGAAAAAAAATGTGAAAATGATAAAAAGTAGGTGGCATAAAATTGATGAGAGAGGATGTGTGTGTGGGGGGGGGGCAGGTGAGAGAATAAAATATTAGTATGAGAATTTAAATATTTTGATATCTTAATTATGAATTTGCTATTTGATTTGTATTATCTCCAGAACATCAAATCATGAACTGTAAGCCCCATAAAATATCTATAAGTACACGTGAATATTTTAAAAAAGAAAAAATCAAAAAGATTTGAAATAGCTATAAATATTCATTTTGTGTACCTAATTTCAAAATGTGATGAAGTGTGCCTGAAAATTTTTCTTAAAACAATGAAATATAAAAGTAGATAAATTAGGCCTGGGGGGAGGCTTTTGGATTATTTGTAAAAAAAATTAAGAAATAAATGTAATAGGTTTCAGATTTTTGTAAAAGGTCTATTAATCGAGCATGTAATTGAAAAAACATAATAGGATTTTTATACGAAAAGCCTAAGAGACAAATTTCTATATAGTCATTACTATTTCTCTTCTTTTAAAGTATGAAAACTACAAGAAACATGAGCAAATTTGATTTTAATGAATATTAGTTATGGTTATAACCTTAAAGTGCAGATACCCTTTTTCTTTTTCAAAAAAATAAAATATGATCTGCTGCAAAAGGTGAACTGGTCATATACATTTTAAGTATCAATTTCTCTGCCTAAGATGTGTAAATTTTAGAGTATCACTCTCAACATCTTTAAGACAAACAATTTGTATTTTTATAACCACCACATGTATCTTAACATGTATTTTCATGTAAGATCAAATATTTTTAAGACTTTTCTTTGTAGTATGATATCACGTCATAACTTATCAAACTTTTTCAATGTCCAATTTAAATTTCTTTAATGCAAAACCAAATTTTCTTATTCAAATTTGACTAAAATTTAATAGACAGCAACCATAATACATGTATTACTAGAAACATATGAATGTGGATCAAAAGTATGATAAGAAAATTTAGGTACAGCTTGTTAATCTATCCTGCAGAAAAAGTGCAAATGGAGAATTACAGCCTCTTAAGAAAGCATGATGGATGAATGAAGTTGATGTTCAACTGGAGAATTCTCATACAAGTCTCATCCAGATGACCTGGATTATAGATAGTGAGAAGAAATTGTCATTTGTCAGGGGAGTAATAGTGAGACTACATATCAATCTATATATTGAAATATTCTAACCCCTATTAAATATTTATCTTTATAATAGTAGGTGACTCAGAAAAAATTATACAAGAATATGTTCCTTTAGAATCAATATGTATAAAGCAGCTTTTTATTTATTTTATCTCCTAAGTACCTTAATCAAGAAAGGAGGGTGTGATATGTAGCCAGGCATTTCAGTCCTCAGAATAGGCATGTTTTCCATCATATTTACGACATACTATCTTTTGATTTTTTTTAATAGTGACCAATTGAAAAATTGGTTGATCTATCTATCTATCTATCTATCTATCTATCTATCTATCTATCTACATATATACACGCACACATATATATTTTTTTCAGACAAGGTCTCATTTTGTCTTTTAGGCTGGATTGCAGTGGCATAATCATAGCTTACTGCAGCCTTGAATTCCTGGACTCAAGAGACATTCTGCCTCAGAAGACAGATATGCTAATGGTCAACACACATTTAAAAAAGCAAACTCATCATCCTTAGCCATAAGAGAAATGAAAACCCAAACCACCTTGAGATATCACCTAACACCCGTGAGAAGAGGCCACATCACAAATTTCCACAGCTGCAGATGCTGGAGTGGGTGCAGAGAGAAACGTACACTGATGCATTGCTGGTGGGATTGCAGATTAGTGCAGCCCTTTTGAAAGAAGTATGGAGAATCCTCAAATAACTAAAAGTAGACCTCACATTTAAACCTGCAATCCCATTATGAGGTATTTACCCAGAAGTTAAAAAAAAAATCATTTGACTATAAAGACATTGGCACTCAAATGTTTATAGCAGCTCAATTCACAATCACAAAGATGTGGAAACAACCCAGGTTCCCATCAACTCATGAATGGATTAATAAACTGTAGCATATGTACACCATAAAACACTATTCAGTCAGAAAACAGATGGAGACGTTGCATCTTTTTTATTTATCTAGATGGATCTGAAGAATATTTTCCTAAGTAAAATATCTCAAGAATTGAAAAGCAAGCATCCCATGTACTCAGTACTAATCTGAAAATAGTAGACCAGCAGCCATAGGCTCACATGAGAGAAAAACACAATGAAATTCAGGGGGAGGCAGTCTCAATTAGTTCCTATCCATCAAGTACAATGTAGGGGTATATGGCACAATTCCTGAGTAAAAGACTAAACTACAACTCAAAGTTTGGACTTTACCTGAAAAATATCAATAATATAAACCATAAATTAACCCATTAAAAAAGGAAGGAGAACTATCATGCCTCAACCTCCTGAGTAGCTAGGACTACACACTCATACCACCTGCCAGGCAAATTCTTCTCTATTTGTAGAGATGAAGATCTCACTATTTTGTCCAGGCTATTCAACCCAAAAGATCCTCCCACTTCAGCCATCCAAAGTCTTGGGATTACAGGCCTGAGACATTGCACTGGGCTGGAAATAAAATTTAACCAATTCTCATGGTGATGTACCTCATTTACAACATCCTGTGTAGACCTAGGTAATGGTTAGCAGCCAATTCTTGTCAGCTAAGTAATACATCTTTTGAGAAATTTTAGGATCTAACTACGGAAACAAGACTAAATTATAGGGCTAACAAGTATTGAGGCAAACTCACATGCAATTTTTAGATAGAGGAAGATAAAAAATTCAATGGATATTATGATTTTTTAAGAAATTGAATCAAAGAGTTATAGGAAAAAAATAGGGGAGCCTTCCAAAATGGAACTCATTTTTCTAACACTTTTTGCATCAGGTCAGTGGTCCCACGATGATTAGGTAAAGGGAACCACATCTTTCATGCATTGGTTTGTCAGAACCATGTGCATTTGGACACGGTCACTGTCAAATCACTGTGGTGTTACAAAGAGCTCTCATTTTCAGGATAAAAATTAAAAATTGTCTGTAATTCATAATGATTTCTGAGCTTTTCTTTCATTTGACTAATACGGTGTGATACTGATAAAGTCAAGATGAAAATCAAAATGTGCATGTCAGAATAATACATGTTGTCATTCCGGCTATATAAAAACTAAACAAAATATGCTTGGAATAATTAGGCTTGTATTATCTGCATTATTTCTGCCTTTCATTGGAACATAATTGAGAGTTAGTATAGGTTATTACAAGATAGAAGCATGTCTTCATTTATCACTGTCTATTTTTTTCTTTCTCCTGAAATTTATCAACCCTCTTTTAGAAGCCTTTTGACCAAATTGAATTGAATAAATCACCTATAAAGCTTGATGTAAAATGTCACAAAGCTGCCATTTTACTCTAATGTTGAAAAAAATCTTGGTTGAAATGGTACAGAAATCAAAGGCATCTGATCTACGTGTGCGTCTACATTAGGTCATATGCAAATCATGTGTGTTTCAATGTTGTGTTGAAATGCATATGTGACTCAAGTTAAACATACATTATCAAGTTTCATGAAAATCAATTTGTATCAATCACTTTCAGACTCAGATACAGGACTAGGTGAGGCTCATTGCTATCTCAGTCATGCATTTTAATACTCTATTAGCAATATTTTAATCTGAGTTATCTGCCATAAATTTTAGGAAGTTACTTAGAGAAGTGAATGGAAAATTCTGCAAGTTTGAGTCATGGTGTAAAAATTGTCAATGTGAAAAACTGCAAATAAGTTTTAAGCATCCTCTAGAAATTTCAAATGAAGAACGAGAAAAAAAAAAAGAAAAAAGAAAACCACATCAGTTTTGCCTTCTGGAAATCATGTTGGTTTTGACATCACACACTTTAAGAAGTAAAATAAATGATGTTAAGAGAATACTTAGTAAGCATTTTTACATGGATATAGATTCATAACTTTCATTTGAAGGATTCAAGAATGCTGGATAAATGTATGATGATACATTTCTAGGCTTCAGGGCATTTTCTGGTGAAAGTTTCAATGGAATATAGAAATAACCTCTCTGTTTCTCCTGTTATCCATGGTTAATATCACTAATTTGTTATAGTATTATTTCACAAAGAGTACATATTTGACCTTACAGTCCTTTTCCATGTTACATTTGGGGCAATTACTATAAAACGATGAGAAATGGCATTCAAAATCTATCTCCCATGCTTAGCCCAGTGCCAAGGAAGGACGAAAGATCAAATGAACGTGCAACATCCAGGCGAGGACCACAGGTCTCCCAAAGCTTGATTTGTAGTGCTGCAACTGGAGGTCAGATTTCTAATGGAAAGTCCTGCTACATAAAAAGAAATGGCAATGAACTTGCCATTAATGAACAAAAAGAGTACTGAAGGCAGGAAATTAGTCATTGTCTTATTTGGTACAGCCCATACTGACCCTCCCATTGAGAACAACATAATATTTGCAGGATGTTCAACAACACACAGACACAATTTTGTTTACACTATTCCACACTTGTAGAAGATTTAAATTGTGGTTGTATTGCCCTTCTTCATTATCCTGTGTAGGACAGTGACCCCGTTTGTTTTATTCAGATAATATAATAGGTATTGTTGAGTAATATGAATTTCTAGGCTAAGCTGATTCTATGGTTTTGGAGGTTGCTGGCATTCTAGTCATTATTTTCTACATTAAAAAAAGAAAAATAATAATAACTGGAAAAATTGTCCATGTTTTCAAGCAAATAAAAAGTAGCCTCCAGACAGCTTCTCAGATACTTATTTGAGAACTACTCAGCAGTAGTTCACCTCAACCCCACTTAATACAAATGGATAAATAAAGAGAGGGAAGGGTCAAGTACAGAACTCAGAGGATGAAAAGAGACGTAAGGCCTATAAGGGAAGAGCACATGAGAGAGTGCTATTGAGTAAAATAGCACATGATTCTAAGGGCATAAAGTGTTTCAAATGAGTGGATTAAGATAATGATTAAGGATGTATATATATATATATATATATATATATATATATAAATCCTCTTAAAATATCAGAAAAAAATTAAAAATGAATTTCACATTAGTGAACATGAGAATGCATGTCTAAATATGATGAACAACATTCAGAAATTCCTAAAAGATTCAAAGAATATAGAATTAAACCAAGGAGAGGAATTCCAATAAATATATGTTTGGGAAAACCTTGTAAGAAAATATGGATGTGGTTGCAGCACGCTGCACACTCAGAGCAGCAGCTGTGGAGAATAAACTAGAGTCATCATATGAGAGTAGATGCAGCTATAATTAATTTTACATACCAACTGAGGAATCTTTTGGGATAATATTAGCATTTAAATTAGTGAACGTTGAGTAATGATTGCCTGACATCATGTGGGTGAGCCTCATCCACTCAGTTGAGGGCCTGAATAGAAAAAAAAAAAAAAAGCCTCACCTTTCCCAAGTAAGGAGAATTCTCCAGAGAACTGCCTTCATACTGGAATTATGCTATTGAACCTTCTTGGTCTGCATCCATCTTTGTGGACCATTCTGGTCTGCACTGCAAATTTTGGACAGCCTCCATAATCTTGTGTGTCAGGTTCTTATAATAAATCCCTTACATTTGTGTATCATATAAGCATGTGTGTACGATACACTTATCTGTATCTATTCTATTGTTTCTGTTATATAGATAAACTTTACTAATACAACATATAAAAGAAGAATAATTTATCAACAAAAAATAAATAAGAATTTTTAAAAATATGAGATAATTGACATAAAATATGTTAGTAAGCAAATAGCTGCACAGACATACATGGATATAAAATCAGTGAATTAAGATACCAAGGCAAATGACCTTTTAGAATGCATCATCATATAATAAATAATAAGATCAAAAGTATTAAATGAAATTTAACATAAACAAGATACAGATGGTCCAGTTTTCATCTAAAAATAGAGCCAGAGGAATAAACAAAAAGTGAATATAGAAACTCATACAAAAATAAAATTTTTAGAATTAACAAAAGGCACAACTTGATATTGAAAAGCCATAATTAATATCTGACATTTGAAATAAAAATAATAGAATATCCATACCACTAGCATGATAGGGAAAAAAAAACTAACGTATATATATAAAAGTTATATATACACATGCATGCATATTAACACTAGGGAAAATAATAAATAAGAGTTAAAAATTAAAAAATACTGAGAAAAAACCATATATTTAATCAGCTTAAGAAAATCTATGCTTTCTCTGATTATTTTTTTCATGCTATATTCAAAAATCACTTGACTATAAAAATATAAGGATTTATATATGGACTTACCATTTTATTCCATTGATCTATTTATCTGCATTTAAGCCAGCATCACACTTTCTCGATAATATAGTAAGTTTTGAAATTAGAAAGTAAAAGTTCTTACTGCCTTTTGCAGCAACTTGGATGGAACTAGAGAATGTTATCCTAAGTATCTTGAGAGTGGAAAACATATTCTGCATATTCTCACTTATACATGGGAGCCAAATGATAGGTATATATGGTGTATTGATTACTGAAAGCTAAAGGGAGAAGGATCATAGGGCTGAGGGATAAGTATATGCCTACTGGGTATAATGCATACTGTTGTGGTGAAGGGTACACTACAAGCCCTGACGTCAGCATTATACAATTCATCCATGTCTCAAAAACACACTTGTGTCCCCTAAATACATTTAATTTTAAAAAATCATTAAAGAATCAAGTAAAGATGGATTAAAAAAATGTAAAGCTAAAAACATGTAAGAAACTATGAAATTACTACAAGAAAATATAGGGCAAATGCGTCATGACATGGATATGGGGAAGGGTTTTAAATAAGACCTCAAGAGTGGCTGAGCATGGTGGCTTGTACCTGGCCTAGGAGTTTGAGGTTGCTGTGAGCTGTGATAACACTACACCACTCTATTCAGGTTTATTTTGTCTCAAAACAAACAAACAAACAAACAAATGAAAAAAGCCTCAAAATCATAGGAATCAATAGAAAAAATAGATTAATAGGATTACATTAAACCAAAAAAGCTTCTGTACAGGAAAAGTAACAATCAGCAGAATGAAAAGGGAACCTACAGCAGGAGAAAACACATTTGTAAACTACACATCTGACCAGGACTTAATATCCAAAATACATAGGGAACTCAAACACTTCAACAGATAGAAAAAAATAAGTATGTTAAAAAATAGGCAAAATATTTAAATAGACACTTTTCAAAAGAAGACATACAGATGGCTAAGGAACATATGAAATAATACTCAACGTCACTGATTATCAGGAAAATACAAAGTAAAATCATAATTAGATATCACCTAACACCTGTTAGAATGGGTATCACCAAATAGACAAAAGATAGCATGTGTTATGTGGATGTGGACACAAAGGCATCTTACTGTTGGGAAGAATAAAAATTAGTACCACCGTTGTGCAAAATGGTATGAAGGTGCTTCAAAACATCAAAACTAGACTACCATATAGTCTGACATTCCTACTATTGGGTATATATCCAAAGGACCTGAAATCAGTATCTTGAGAATACATCTGTATCCCTTGCCTAGCCCAGCAGTATTCATAATCGGCATAATGTGGAATCAACCTAAGTGTCCATCAGTGAATGACCCTGAAAACCAGATAGATATCCATAATAGAATGTTATTAGCCATAAAAGAACAAATTCCTGTAACTTGGTATATATAACATGGGTGAGCCTAGAGGGCTTCACATTTGGTGAAAGAAGCCAGGCACCAAAAGCCAAATGCCACGTCATCCCACTCGTGTGGAATCTAAAAAGGCTCATCTCATAAAAGGAGAGGGTCTAATCACGATTAAGAGAGGTTTGAGTAGTTAGTAAGAAGAAGGAATAGGGAGATGTTGGTAAAGGGATCCCTTTGTGGGCTAAAATATGCAAATATATAACAACAGAAACTTAGGCAAGTGATTGCTTGTGATAAGGAGTGCAAGAGGAGAGGCTATGAACAAGGTGGAGAGAAATGAGGAATAATTACTAATGTTTATGGAGTTTTATATTAAATGAGGTAAAAGTTTTAAAATGATAGTGCTGGAAGTTGTACAGCCTTGCAGACAGACTAAAAAATATTATATTATACATTCAAAGTGGATTCATTATGTGATACCTGTTAAAATAAAGGGAAGAAATGTGTTGAACAAAAAAACTAACATGTATCACAAGATGTACGCTTAATATTAGCTTCAGAGTTAAATAATCTTCTATATTTTTATTATACAATTCAATTATTGCTAAGGTTTATGTTTTATTTAAGTTATGAAGATCACTCTTAAATTCTTAAAAGAAAATTCCTACTCCATTGAAATCTGAAATGATGCAAGGTATAATTTCCATTCTTTTAAATTTATTGATTTGTGCCCTCAAATATGATCAATTTGAAGAATGACCCACAAACCAAGAAGAACATATACTCAGTATTATTGGGGTGGAATGTTCTGTAAATCTCTTAAGCCCACTTGTTCCAAAGTTGTGTTGAGTCCATCACTTCTTTTCTTGGTTTCTATTTGGAGGATCTAGGCAGTTCTGTCAGAGGGGTCCCCAGTAATTATGGTGTTGCCAGATATTACATTGTTCAGATTGATTAAAGTTCATTTTATATATCAAAGAGCATTTAACTTGAGTGCTTAGATATTTAGAATTGAAATGTCTTCTTATTTTATTGTTCCCTTGACCAGTATATATGGTAACCATCTTTGTTTTTCTTTATTTTTGTTGATTTGCATTTCTTGCGCAAATACAATGTTGATTCCTGTTTATGTCTGGTTTCCATTTGCTTGAAATATTGTTTTGAAACCCTTAAATCTGAGTCTTGCTTTGTCCTTGGATGTTAGAGTGTTTCCTGTTTCCTGAAGACAGCATATTGTGCCATTTTATCCAGAGTCTGGGCCTGTTCAATGGAGAATTAAAGAATCTGTAGAGACCTACAACAACAAGAAAAGAGCTAACAACTCCATTTATCACTGGGCAAGAAACATGTCTTCTCTTGAGAAGACAGATGGTTGGTCAACAAACACATGAAAAAAATGCTCATCATGCCTAATCATCAGAGAAATGCAAATCAAAACCATCTTGAGGTATCACTGAACCCTAGTGAGAATAACCCATATCACAAGGTTCCAAAGCTGTAGATTCTGGAATGGGTGTGGAGAGAAGGGAACACTTATAAACTGTTGGTGAGACTAATCTAATATAGCCCTTTTGGAAATAAGTATGAAGAATCCTCAAAGAGATGAAAGTAAACTTAGCATTTGATCTCTCAATCCCACTACTAGATATTTACCCAGAAGTAAATAAATCCTTTTACCACAAAGACATTTGCACTAGACTGTTTACTGTAGCTCAATTCACCATTGCCAGGCTATGGAAACAACCCAACTTCCAATCACATCATGAATGGACAAGTAAACTAGTGTATATGTATGCCATGAAATACTATTCAGCTGCAAGGAAAGATAGAGACTTTACACCTTTTGTATTTACCTAAATAAATTTGGAGAAAATCCTCCTAAGTATCACAAGAATGGAAAATCAAGCATCCAATGTACTCAATACTAACATGAAACTAGTATATGATCAACCCCATGCCCACCCAGGAAGAAAAAACACAATTAAATGCATTGGTGGGGGGGGGAAGGGGAGAAATGGGACGAGATTTCTTCCCCTAACAGGTACAATGTAGGGGTATATGGCACACCTCCTGGGTGAAGGGCTCAACTATAACTTGGACTTTACCTAACAAACACAAACAATATAACCTAATTGTTTATGCTCATATATTAATCTGAAAAAAAAATGGGTGAATTATGTGATATGCAAATGACATCTCAATAAAGCTATTACCAAGCAACTCCCAAAAGAAAACAAATCTATTTTTATTTTAAACTATTTTTAAAATTCTACAAATTTGCATTACCATATTTGAAGTATTTGACGTAAATTGTGTATATCAATAATCCCATTCATTTTTCCCTAGAACTAAGAACTCAAAAAGATAGTTGATTAATGAGATAGAAATATATGTCTTTTCCATTTAGAAACCCAGAGATAGGGAAGTGGAGGCTGTCATGATGGCTAAATAGTCCTTTTACTTTCCATAGACAGTATAATTGTAATTTTCTATTGCACTATCCTGACAGATGGTTTCCATGCTTAAGTGTAGCTTATAATTACAGAAGGCTGTTCAAGCTCCAATCATCACCTCTGTGCTCCAGGTAAGAGCTCAGTGATACATAGTTACCTGCAAGTGTGGCTGCAAAGAATGTAGCATGATTACCTCAATTAATTTTGGATTTAAACAAAAACAAGGCTAAGTGATAGAAAATGAGCATCAAGTAGAACTGTCACTTGATATGGCTGCTCCAGAACAATTGGTCTAAATATTTTTCTGTGTATAAATTGTTAATATTTTTATAGCTATTTTCGTAAATTCATAACTCTATTGTAAAGATGTTAGTATTTTATTTATGGAAAAATCAGTTAATTTCAGCTCTTGTGTGATAAATAAATGTTTAAGAGATAGTAGAGGACTCTTTTTTCAACAGCATAGTTTCAAGAAAAAAAGTCCAAACTGTTAAAAGCAAATTAGCAAATATGTCAAGATTAAAACAGTGATATGCTTTTTATACTCTGCGGGTGCTCTATGAATCATAATTCAGGTTTGTTAAAAGAAGCTGAGTCCTTTCTTACAAAAAAAGCACACAATATTTTTAATAATACTCTTTATTTAACACATATATTATTAATAAAAATTTCCACATAGACATAAACATGAGCAGAGTAAATGAAAATATTAATGACTCAATTACAGACAAAAGCTTAATATCACAAATATTAAGAGTTCATGATTTTTTTTTTTTTGAGACAGAGTCACCTGCAGTAGAGTGGCCTGGTGTCATAACTCACAGCAACCTCAGATTCTTGTACTCAAATGACACTCTTGCCTCAACCTCCCATGTAGCTGGGACTACAGGCAACCACCATAGCACCTGGCTATTTTTAGAGACAGGGTCTTGCTGCGGCTCAGGCTGGTCTCAAAATAATGAGCTCAAGAAATTCACCTGCCTCAGCTTCCCAAAGTGTGAGGATTACAGGTGTGAGCCACCCTGCCCAGCCTAAGAGTTCATGAACTTTTTTTGAACATTGCCAACAATAGGTTCAAGTAATTAAGATGGGTTTTATAGAAAAATATAGGTAATCAGCATCCATGAAAAATGCCCAAATACAGATATAACAAGAGAAATTCTCATTTAAAAGTACATGAAGAAACAATTTATTTCCTGTTAAATTGACAAAAAATCCAAGTTAGAAAAGGCACTCTATTGATCATTCCAGAAGAAACAGAAATTCACATACATGGTTTATAGGATTTCCAAAACACACTTGGGTTGGCGATATCTCATGCCACAACACGTGCATTTACCTATAACTCAGTAAGCACATTTCTTTTTTTTTTTTTTTTTGAGACGGAGCCTCAAGCTATCCCCCTGGGTAGAGTGCCATGGCATCACAGCTCATAGCAACCTCCAACTCCTGGGCTCAAGCGAGTCTCCTGCCTCCGCCTCCCAAGCAGCTGGAACCACAGGTGCCCGCCACAATGCCCGGCCATTTTTTGGTTGTAGCCATCATTGTTGTTTGG
>CAUYQV010058321.1:0-14720 GCA_963574575.1 Galagoides demidoff
ATACAACATGTTGAAAATGATTCCTTTCTTCTCAATTATTTGTAATCATGTCTGTAGTATAGGTACAAGCTCTTCATTGAAAGAGCAAATGACATGAAATCTATGTTAACCAGCTTGATGAAAGTATTTCAAATTGTATATGAAAACAGTACAATGTACCCCATGTTTGCATTAATGTATACAGATATCAATTAATAAAAAAAAAAAGAAAGTTTGGTAGAATTCTGGTGTGAGGCTTTTTGGTCTAGGAATTTTTTGTTCTTGTTGGAAAGTTTTTTTGTTTGTTTGTTTGTTTTTTCTGTTGCTTAAAGTTCAGTGCTTTACATTGATTGGTTTTTTGAATTGTTTCTTCCTGGTTGAGTCTAGAGAGGTTGTGTGATTCAAGGTACCGTTACATTTTCTCCACATTTTCAATTTTCTGGGCTTAAAGTTTTATTTTAGTAACGAGAGATGACCTTTTGTATCTCTGTGGTATCTTTTGTTATTTCCCATTTTTTGTTTCTGATTGAGGTTATTAAAAATTTTACTTTTGTGTTTCTGGTTATTCTGGTGAAAAGTTTATTTGTTGTTTATCTTTTCAAATAACCAACTTTGGTTCGGCACCTGTGGCTCAAGTGGCTAAGGTGCTGGGTTCGAATCCAGCCCAGGCCCAACAAACTACAATGACAGCTGAAACCAAAAAATAGCCGGGCATTGTGGCAGGCACCTGTGATCCCAGCTACATGGGAGGCTGAGGCAGGAGACTCACTTGAGCCCAGGAGTTGAAGGTTGCTGTGAGCTGTGATGCCACAGCACTCTACACAGGGGGACAGCTTGAGGCTCTGTCTCAAAAAAAAAAAAAATAACCAATTTTATGTTTCATGAATTTTCTGAATGATTTTGTGTTTTCAATGTGATTTATTTCTTATTTGCTTTTGGTTATTTCTTTTCTTCTGCTACATTTTGGATTGTATTGCTCTTCCTTTTCCAGTTCCTTGAAGTGGTTCATTCAATTATTCAATTATTGATGTGTGCACTTTTTATTTTTTGGATGTTGGTATCTAATGCAATAAATTTCCCTTTTAGGATTTATTTTATAATATCTCACAGGTTTTTATAAGTTGTGGCTCTATTGTCAGTTTGTTTGAATAATCTAATGATTTCCTTCTTTTCTCCTCCTTGATTTAGCTGTTATTCAGCATGTGGTTATTCATTTTCCATGAATTTGTGTAGTGATGAAGGTTTTTGTTAGCTTGAGTTATACCTTTATTTTCTTGTGATGTGAAATGATAGAAGGTATAATTTCTGTTCTTTTAATTTTTTGAGATTTGATTTGTGTCCTAGTATGTGGTCAACTTTTGACAATGATCAATAAGCTGGTGAGAAGAATGTGTACTCAGTAATTTGGGGGTTATATGTTCTGTATATGTGTATTAACCCTAATTCATCTAGGGTAACATTTAAATCCCCTGATACTTAGTTTAGTTTCTGTCTAGAGGATATGTCCAGTTCTGTCAGTGGGGTGTTGAAGTCCCCAGGATTATTGTGTTGCAGTAATTGTATTATTAGGGTTAGTTTTATAAGTCTGGGAGCATTTAAGTTGGGTAAATATATATTTAAAATTGAAATGTCTTTTTATTGTATTATTTCCTTGACTAGTATATGGTGTCCATCTTTTTCTTTCTTTATTTTTCTTATTGTAAATCCACTTGTATCTGCAAATAAGATTGAGACCCATCTTTTCTTCTGATTTTCATTGGCCTGAAATACTGTTATTCAACCATTCATACTGAGTCTTGTTTTGTCCTTCCAGGTTAAATGTGTTTCTGGAAGACATCATCTAATTTGCTTGTGCATTTTAATCCAGTCAGGCAGCCTGAGCCTCTTCAGTGGGACTCAAGTCATTCACATTTATGGACAGAATTGATAAGTATTGTGGAGTTCTGTTATTCTTATTTTGTGAGGGTTCATTGCATAATTCTATCTCTTAGTTCTATATCTTGGGGAAGCTAGGATTTGTCCTTCACTTTCTGGATGTCTGTTTTGCTGGAGGTCTACCTTGATGGTCTTTGTGAAGAATGGGTCTGAGTACTTTTTGAAGAGATAGTCATATTGTGGTGAATTTCCTCAATGTTTTCATGTGAGTGAAAGATTTATTTTCTCTGCCAAATATAATACTTAGTTTAGCAGGATACATAATCTTTGGCTGAATATTGTTTTGTTTAAGAAGGTTGAAGTTAGATGACAACCTTCTTCTGTCTTGAAAATTTACAGCTGAAGGCTCGGCGCCTGTGGCTCAATTGGCTAGGGCACCAGTCACGTACACCTAGGGTGGCGGGTTCAAATCCCCAGCCCGGGCCCGCCAAACAACAATGATGGCTGCAACCAAAAAATGGCCAGGTGTTGTGGCGGGCGCCTGTGGTCCCAGCTACTTGGGAGGCGGAGGCGGGATACTCGCTTGAGTCCGGGAGTTGGAGGTTGCTGTGAGCTGTGATGCCATGGCACTCTACCCAGGGGGATAGTTTGAGGCTCCGTCTCAAAAAAAAAAATTACAGCTGAAAAGCCCACTGTCACTCTTTTATTTTTCTCCTGGTGTGTAAAAAGTTGCTTGCACTTGGCTACTTGCACTTTGACCTTGGCTGGGTTTATTACAATGTACCTAGGAAATGCTAATTGTATTGACACAATATCCATCCAAGGGAATATATCTTTCATGATGATTGGGAAATTTTCAGTTATGATATCCTCTATTAGGGCTTTTCGTATCTTTGGGTCACTCTTCTTTTCCTTCAGGGCCACTTATCATTCATATGTTTGTATGTTTTGTGAAGTCCTATAAGTCTCTAAGATATTACCCTACTCTTTTTTCTGCCTCTTTAAATGCCTGAGTTAGATCAGATCTCTGAGATTCTTCTACATGCTATAATCTGTTATTGATACTTTCTACTGCATCTTTAAGTTCTCTGAATGACTCCTTCTTTCATGAACCAGTGTGAAGGACTGAACAGAATAAGAATATTGGGGAATGATGGAATAAAACACACAAGAGATAACGGTGGGATTGGGATAAGACTGCAGACAGCACTGAACTGTGGAAACAACTTTACTTATATACTACCTAAACAAGATTACTTATCTTAACAAAGTTATGAATCTAGCACATGGAGTAAAGATTAACTTTAGGAAGGACAAGCTATGTGACTTCTGGCAGAAGATAAAAGCATGTTGAAGTTCTAGAAAAATGTTGCTTAAGGAGGAGAAGAAGCTGTGGGTCGTTCCTTGATTATCTCCCCAGTCTGTGCGGGCCTTGCCACCTTACAACCAATACTCCATATGGCCTCCTTTTTTATTTTTAATTTATGAATAGATGATTTTAGTTGGAGGAGTTGCTTGACTCCAACTCTGCAGAAGACTGGGAAAATACAAAATAAAACTAACATTAATATTCCTAAGTTACATAATGTTAGACTGTGTGAGTAATAGAGCCAAAGAAACAGCCCTAGCTATGACAGCTAATGCAGTTGTTATGATCATACTTATAACTCATTTTTTACAATTTATACCACGATGTAAATACTTATTAAATTCAATTAAAGTTTATAAACCTGAATCGTCATACCATGGTTGAGTTAAATTTCCAGGTAACATAACAAAATAAGGTTGCTCAACTATACTAAGAGCATGAAAAGGATTAAAATGGTTAATGCAATTAGAGAAATGGCAACACATGCAATTTAAAGAAATTCTATGTTTGACCTTAGTTATGGAAATTTTCCAATTAATAAGAGACTTGACTCAGTGATAAACCACCAATGGTGTCATTCTCAGCTTCTTCATTGGTTGGATGAGGAGTTGTTCTGAGTTCAAGTTTAACCAGTCATTCAGAGATCCAGTGAGGGGTGTCAGCTATTTTAGGAAAAAACACAAACATGTCCTTTCCTCCATATTAGGACAGAGTGAAGCCCTTGCCATTTACCAGTGAGGGGTCTTTCCACAAAACCTCAGGATGTTTTGAGTTTAGTACATTCCAGAAAAGTTCTAAAGCTGTGTGACTCCGAATATCAGCATTTTAAAAATTTAAAGTAAATAAAGCATGAGAGAGAAGATTGTGTGGTGTAGTGGAGTGTATCTCCCCCTTTTGAACTTATCTACTTGAAATTTAAGAGTACAGTGGGCATGCTCAACAATTCCTTGGCCTTGAATTCCTTTTAAATACCTTGTCCATTTTTCCTGCAATTCCCTTCATTGATTTGCCATCCATACTCTAAATTACCCTTCTCTTATTTCCATAATTGCTTTATAGTTGGGATAATACGTATTAGGTGCCTCACAATCCTTAGGTGAACATTATCTGTTATGGTTTCTCATGTTGCCAAAAATTTCTTGTTTGTTCCTCCTCATATGTGATTTTTCTTTTTTCCTGTTCACTTCTTTTCCCTACTTTCCCTTTTCACTTACTCCTTCTCTGTAATATTTCTTGATTCTGTTCTTGGGTATTGGACTGGCCAAGAATGGCTGATGAGGAGTTATCTCTAGTCCACCAGCTTGGAGCTAAATTATGTACCTAGAGTCTTCTTCCTGTCTCCAGACTCTCTTAGAGTCATGCTCTCTGCTGAAATCTTTCTACTTTCTTTTCTATTGGACAAAAATAAGCAATCACAGTATAATATACCCAATAGCTAGAAGCAGTATTTGGTATCAAGATTGGTTCTAACTACTTTCTGTAGAGAGGATGTTTCACTTTCCTTAACTGTTCAACATAAGTTTTGGAGAATGAGAAGTAGTAGTTAGTGAGTGGAGCTCTGTGGTCACCTGCCCTCTAGTGGGACTTGGGACCATAAGTGAAGTCTGATGTGAATATCACCATCTAGGCTGTTTTATTTGTTATTTATTACCTTTTACCTTTTCTCTGCTTCCTTTTGGATTGAGTGTTTATGCTTATATTTATCTCCTTGTATGGCTTATTTGATAGAACTTTTTATTTTTTTAAAGTCTATAGTACCCATTTTTAACTTATTATAGACTACCTTTAAGAAATGTAAAGGAATATAAAACAGCCATACAATTATTAATTTAATTTTATATTATATTCCATTTTATGTATCTAGTCCATCATTACTGATGAAATTCAGGTTAATTGCATATTTTATTCTTACACACAATCCTGGATGAATGTTCTTGCATGTATTTGTTTTCTATTGAAAATATATCCATAGGATGATTTACAACTGTGTAGTTGTTCAGATAGACATATTTTTGATATTCAAATTATTCATGAAAGTTCAGAAACTCATATTATTTCATGAATATTAACTAATATTTTTAAGATATTAATTCTTTTGAGTGAGTTCCAAATTCATCGTGGTGAAATTAAGTATGCATATGTACATTATTATCTTTAGTTAGAGTGTTTCATTCTTGAATTCTTTCCTTATTTTCCTGCTTTGCAGGCAATTATTACTTTAGGAAATGCATTAACAAAGATAATGACCAGGTGACAAATGCAAGTTCACCTACCATGCTTCTAATTATAGCTGCCCAGTACACTCTAGAGGTAATTCATATGTATCCATCTACTAAATTTTTACTTCCTTTCCTTTCTAAAAGAGCATTGATAGAACCATCATCAGTTAGGCACAGAAGAGATTTTTTTTTTTTGAGACAGAGCCTCAAGCTATCCCCCTGGGTAGAGTGCCATGGCATCACAGCTCATAGCAACCTCCAACTTCTGGGCTCAAGTAAGTCTCCTGTCTCAGCCTCCCAAGTAGCTGGGACCACAGGTGCCCGCCACAACGCCTGGCCATTTTTTGGTTGCAGCCATCATTGTTGGGCCCAGGCTGGGGATTCGAACCCGCCACCTTAGTACACGTGTATGTGGCTGGTGCCTTAGCTGCTTGAGCCACAGGCGCCGAGCCAGCACAGAAGAGATTTTACTGTTTGTTTTGCTTCATATTTCTTATCAAGTTGGTTACAGAATTGCTTTATTTATCTTTATGTTATATGATGCAGACTAATGAAAATGGATCAGTGAGGTATCAAAGTCATGAACAAAACAACATAAAAATAGGAGGTGAAGACAGATGATGGACTAGAAACTTTTCCCTACCAGTCACTCTCAGCAAGGCAGGGGGAGAAAAGGAAAAAAAAAATCCAAGTATCTCTGGCTGGGGAAACTTAACTGGAAACATCATTCTGAAGGTACAGTGAAGTAAAAGTGGACTAATGGGGCCAGTGAGCAGGTCTGGAATGGAGGAAAACCAATACAGAAGGCAAGTGCATGGCAACAGGCAGGGATAGGCCAAGAGCTTACCTAGGGGACTGGGGACAAGAAGGTAATTTTTTATAAACCAAATAAAACATACACTGAGGAGAAGAATCCCTATTAAGTAACTGGTGCTGGTAAAACTGGATAACCACATGTAAAAGAGTGAAACTTTTCACAATTTACAATAATTGATTAAAGATTGTAAAATATTTAAATCTAAGGCATGAAATGATTAACATCTTAGAAGAAAGTGTAGGAAAAACTCTTAAGGATGTCCTCCTAGGTAAAGATTTTGTGAAGAATACACCATGGCAATTGCAAAAACAACAAAAATAAACAAATGGAACTTAATTAAACTGAAAAGCTTCTGTACAGCTAAAGACACAACAATCAAAGTACATAGACACCCTTCAGAATGGGAAAAAATATTTGTGTGTTACAAATCTGACAAGGGGTTGATAACTAGGATATATGAATGACTAAAATTAATCAACAAAAAAAGAGAAAACAATATGATCTATCACTGGGAAAAAGACATGAACACAACTTTCCCTGAGGAACACAGATGAATGGCTAACAAACACATGAAAAACTTATCATTGTTCCTAATTATCATATAAATGCAAACAAAAAACACACTGAAATATCACCTAACCCCAGTGAGATTAGCCCACATTAAAAAGTCCCAAAGTTGCAGGTGCTGGCATCTATGTGAAGAGAGGGGAACACTTTTACACTCTTGCTTGGATTGCAAACTAATGCATCCTTTTTGGAAAGACATATGGAGAATCCTCAAATAACTCAAATTAGATCCCACATTTTGACCCCACAGTAGCATTAGAAGGAAAAATATCTACATGGAAGGAAATATATCATGTTATCATAAGGAAGTTTGCTCTATATTGTTTGTAACAGATCAATTTACAATTGCCAAGATTTGGAAATAACCTAAATGCCCATCACTTTGAAGAGATTAACATACTGTGATGTATGTATACCATGGAATATTATTCAGGCATAAAGTGGATGGAGACTTTACATCTCTAGTATTTGCCTGGATGAAGTTCAAACACATTCTAGTCAGTAAAGTAGTACAGGAATGGAAAAGCAAATATCCAATACACTCAATAATAATATTAAGTCACTAGGTGATCTAACTCATGCCCACATAGGAGGAAAATTCATTTCAATTCAAGTTTTGAGCAGAAGGAATGAGAAAGGTGGACAGAAGGGTGTTTGTGGTGCTTCCACTTAATGGGCACAATGTAGGGATGTATGGCACACCTTTTGGGTTATGACACAACCGCACGAGGGACTCTACCTAAAAAATTCATATATTTTGACTTCGTTTGTTGTACCTTTACATTAACTTGAAATTTAAAAAATAAAAACAGAAATATAAACATAGTGAAACATTAATTTTTGAAAGAAATTCCAGGCTGGGCATGGTGGATCACATCTATAATCCTAGCACATTGTATACATGAGATGGAAGGATTTCTTTAGGTCAAAATTTCAAGACCAGCCTGAGCAAGAATTAGACTCTGTCTCTACTAAAAATAGAAAACATATCTTGGGTGGTAGCAGGCCTCTCTAATCCCAGCTTCTTTGGAACCTTTGATAACAAGATCACTTGAGCCTAAGCGTTTGAGGTTGCAGCGAGCTATCATGACACCACTGCACTCTAATTGGGGTGAAAGAACAAGACCCTTCCCTAAAGAAAAAAAGAAAAAGAAAAAAATAATCTTCTCATTTAAAATGCCATACCACGAACATAAATAAGCAGGTATTTGAAAATTTATCTTTCCCACAAATTTGAACAATGTAGTTTAAATTTCTGTGGATATTTTTCATTGATAACTACAAAATAATGAATCTTTCCTTAGGAGTAATAAATACTCACAACCTTGTGTGTTACGTACAAAATTATGGTCTTATGAAAATACAGAATTAAGTGAAGCATACTAGCAGCCATAGACCTATTGGAATGTGTCTGAGAAGAGGCTCTGTCACTGAATAGATGCTTAACTTCTTTAAATATTAATTTCATTATTTACAAAAATTAAAATAATACCTACCTCTAGGCTTGTTATGAAAATTAAGATGATGACCCAGGATGTGATTTGCAATCTTGAAATAATTTCATTACTAATTCTTTCTCATATATGAAAACCATCTTCCTGATCAAAGCTACAGTTCCAAAATTCTTCCAATCCTACTCTCCAGCTTTTTATATCAAATGCAAATTTGTAAACACTCCCTTAAAAGGGAAATAAATGCCTTTGAGTTTCACACTAAAGTTTCCTCTCTTCACTCTTTCTCCCCATCCTGCATAATACAGCCTGCATTTGCATCTGCAATATAGTTTTCCTCCTTCAGGAGTTTATTACCCTACTTATTAATATCAAAATACATAGTATTCACAATGTATTTACCATCTACTTTGGGTGAGATATTGAGGTAGGTGCTGTAAATGTGGTCCTCAAGGACCTCAGAAGTCAATTTAAACAAACAAGCCACACATTAGCAATATAAGCCAGTATACAGGATTAAGACCAAATAACTAATGTAAGTGTTAAAATTACTGATTCAGAGTAGAAAGAGAGCACTGAAAACTGTAACTATTTGGGGAATTCTCTACACTGGAGGGAAATATAAACTTGATCTTTGAAAAGGGGAGCTTTTTTTATGTAAGAGCATATTTAAGGGATGGTGTGATATAGATATGACACGAAAAAAGACATGTGATTGGCTTGAGATAAACTGCATTTCGGTAGAGTGATGGAGGGCTTATGTTGTTCTTGTGCCTAAAATAATTGTGGGTTGTATTATTATGAAGATGATGACATAAGAGAGTATAAGATAAACTAGAAGAGACAGCGGTGAACAGATTGTATATATTTTCTATTCTGTAAACAATAAGAAAATGTTGATGAAAATTTATGCAAAATTAGTGATTTAAGAAAATAATTTGGGTTGTACCTGAGGAGCTAAATGAGGAGAAAACAGAGACAAGACAGGATGGAAGGCTATATTAGAAATGCAGTCTGACACTGATAAGAATCTAGAAAAGGGTAGTGAGTGTGGGATATTAAGCAAGGAAAACATTTCTTTATTTTCTTTTAACATGAACAAACTATTTATTTATAAATTCCTGTATAAAATTTATTCTGTGCCCACACAAGAGTTAATGTGGACATTAAATTTCAGTGCTTGAAATTGGGCTGATCAAAAGATCTATTTCTGAGGGAGGGGCAAGATGGCAGACTGGAGTCAGCCTCTGACAAGAGCTCCAGTCCAGAAGGAAGGATAAAGTCCAGAAAATAACCGATTAAGTGGAAGATTGGTAGCCAAGCTGAGAGAGAAGAGCAATATCAGCAGGTCCCATCTGCTGAGGCAGGCTGTGACTCCAAGAAAGCCAATTTCTACTGGTTTTCTACAGGTGAGAGGTGAACTAAGGACCTATTGTCTCACTGCATGTGTGAGACCTGTAGGAAGTGGGGTCTACTTCCCTAGAGGAATCCTGATGAAACTTCAAACATTCTCTCTCAGGCAGAAAAAATCAACTAACCTTTTCACTGTCATTCTTAACTCCCAGTCCACCCCTAACACTTGCCCACATAGACTGTGAGAGGAGGTTCAGGAGCATAGTCCCCAACCCCTGCCGGCTGGCACCTGTGACTGCCAGAGCCGGCACTCCCCAGGCTGTGCTCACCATGCCCAGGCCCCCACCCTACCTGCCCTCCTGGCCCCCACAACCCATGGGCCCACCTGTTACCTCCAGAGCCACCCCACTCCAACCTCACCGGCCTAGCCAATCTGTGACTGCCAGAGCCAGCACTCCCCAGGCTGAGTTCCCAGTGCCTGGCTGGCCTACCAGTGACTTCCAGAGCCAGAGTGCCCCAGGTTCTGCTCCCTGCAACCTGCTAGCCCACCTGTGACCACCAGAGCCAGCTCATCCTGGGCTGCGCTCTGCAGGACCTGCTGGCCAGCCTGTGACTGCCAGAGCTGCACCCCTCCCCGCCCCTCTCCGCCCTGCCAACCTGTCTGTGACTACCAGAGCTGGTGCTCTCCAGGCTGAGCTCCCGGCACCTGGCCAGCCCACCTGTGAATACCAGAGCTGGCAATCCTTGGGTTGTGCTCCCTGCATCCAGCTCCCCCCCGCCCATAGCCAGCCTGCGTAAGATTACCAGAGCCAGCACTCTCTGGTCATCACTCCCCACCTCTCCGCACCCTCCCAGCCTCTGTGCCAGGTCCCCAGCCCACCAGAAACCTGAGTAGAGGGCTCTCCTTGCTAAAAACACTGGGCACTGGGGACTACCAGAATTTCTGCAACCTCTCCAGCCCTGCTGCTGGATCTGTGTGCCTGCCTCCCGGACTTGCTCCTACAGCCAGAACTCCCTGGCTGTGGCAGTCACCCTGGGAGCTGCACAGGGTTAATTCTCACAAAGATACAACTTCAATAGTGTGAGCCCGCTGAGGTCTAGTTTTGCAGAGACACCTCCCCAACTCTGTGGTCTTCCAGAGGAAACCAGAATTCACTCTAGAAGGATACCAGTGCTGCAGAACAGCAGAAGCAAAGGCACAGTGGCTGTGGGAGAAAAGTATTCACTAATATGCTACCCTCAGGATTAGACTAAGTCCAAGTGGAACACTAGCCAGTGCCTACTGAGTACTTGAGGTGGGCAGGACTCAGCTCCCCCAACTGGCTGGCACCAGAGGGTAATGGCCGGGCTGCAGGGGCATTGACCTTCTGTTGACTCTGACAGGCGCAAACTCCCAGTACACCTGCTCATTGGAGGGAACGGGACTTCTGCCATGTTGGACCACCAGCAACTGGGCGTGAAAGAGGAGCAAAGTGGAGAAAGAGATTCAGACCCCTGTTCCAACCCTACTACCAGGCGAGACTTTTTGACTTCACAGAACATTGGGGCAAATCAAATTTGAGTAGCTTGTAGACCTCTGCTTTCTAGTAGCTGGAGACCTTTTGAACTCTCCCACTTGAGAGGTCATACACAATGGATCTATTGTTTTGGATCTCCTAACTTGGGCCAGTTTCCCAAGGCCCCCCTCAGATGATACCCTGGATGTGTAAAAACATAAAAGGTTAATTTTCCTTCTCCAATAGATATACACAGGGGGTGGACTGTCTTAATTACTTGTATCTCTCCACAGCTAACACTATACCAGAGTCACTGATCCACTTGGATTGGACTAAAACTAGTTGAACACAAGACAGAGAGAGCCACATAACCCCACCATACCAATCAAGTTTCCTCAGCCCCAGACTATAATACTATATGGGTCTTTTGCAAAGTTGTAGGGAATAAGCTGCAGCCATCAGTCCCAGATTGTTGACCAATGGCAGGTTAACCACAATCCCAGGAACTCCTAATCTAATTTCACCTTATCTGCCGATCTAGCAAATGGTGAAAAACAAACATGAGGTAGAATATGCAGAAAAGCTCTGGCAACATGAGTAATCAGACTAGATCAACTCCCCCAAGAAACAATAAGATAGGTACAGCACAAGATCCCATTCATAAGCAAATGGCTGATATGTCAGAAATCAAGTTCAGAGTCTGGATAGCAAACAAGATTAACAGAACAGAGGAAAGGAGGGAAATAGAATTTCAAGAAACTATCCAAAAAATGTCTCAAGAATTCAATAATTTCAAAGATAAAATGACCTAAGATTTTGACACACTGAGGCAAGAGTTTGCAACCTTCAAAGATCTGGAAAGTACGGTAGAATCCTTCACTAATAGAATGAAGCAGTCAGAAGAAAGGATCTCTGACATTGAAGACAAAGCTTTTGAAGGTGCCCAAGCACCCAAAGATAAAGAAAAATGGAGAGCAAAAACAGATCATTCTCTCAGAGAACTCTGGGATAATTTCAAAGAAAACTAATATTCACCTTATAAGAATCCCTGAAGGTGACAAAGTTGCTTCATGAAACACCGAGGATTTTCTTCATGTAATTATGAAAGAGAACTTTCCAGACATGCCAAGAGATTCTGAAATTCAGATAGCAGACAGTTTCAGAACCCCAGCATGAAAAACCTGAATAAGATATCCCTCAGGCACATCCTAATTAACTTCACTAAGGTAAATATGAAAGAGAAAATTCTGAAAGCAGCTAGGTATAAGAAAACCATAACCTACATGGGGAAGAATATTAGAATGACTGCAGATCTCTCTGCTGAAATATTCCAAGCTAGGAGCATGGTCAGTGACTTTCAATCTCCTAAAACAAAATAACTTTCAATCCAAGATCCTGTATCCAGCTAAACTGAGTTTCATTTATGATGGAGAAATTAAAACTTTAATGAAATTCACATGTTGAAGAAATTTTCCATAACTAAACCAGCTCTCCAGGATATTCTCAGAACTATCCTCCATAATGACCAGTGCAAGCCTCCACTACAAAAGTAAACTCACTCAGAAACTCCTGATCATAATCCAAATTCCACAATGGTGAAAAGATTAAAAATGTCCACTGGATATTTGAAAAACTTGATACCCAAAATTTTACCAGGCTTATCGATATTCTGAATCAATGTGAATGGCTAAACTTGTCCTCTAAAAAGGCACAGGTTGGCTGATGGGATACCAAAAATTCAGACCAGATATCTTGTGTATACAAAAATCTCATCTTACCTTAAAACATAAATACAGAATCAAGGTGAAGGGATGGTCAACTATATTCCAGGCAAATGAAAAACAGAAAAAAGCAGGTGTTGCAATTTTATTCGCAGATACAATAGGCTTTAAACCAACAAAAGTAAGCAAGGATAAGGGTGGTCACTTTATATTGGTTAAGGGTAATTTTCAATATGATGAGATGTCAATTATCAAAATTTATGCACCCAACCAGAATGCACCTCAATTTATAAAAGATACTCTAATAGGCATGAGCAATCTGATTTCTCCCAGCTCTATAATAGGTGAAGATTTAAATACTCCTTTGGAAATGTTGGATATATCCTCCAATAGGAAGCTTAGTAAAGAAATTTTAGATTTAAACTTAACCATCCAGCACTTGGATTTAACTGAAATCTATATAACATTTCCTCCTAATACAAATTTTTCTCATCAGTCAACAGAACATATTCCTAAATTGACCACATTTTAGGTCACAAGTCTAAACTCAGGAAATTTAAAAGAATAGAAATTATTTCATGCATCTTCTCAAACCATCATGGAATAAAAGTTGTACTCAGTAACAACAGGAATCTGCAGACTCATACAGAAACATAGAGGCTAAATAACCTTATAGTGAATGATAGGTGAATCAGAGATGAGATCAAGAAGGAAATTACCAAATTTTTGGAAAAAAATGATAATGAAGACATGAGTTATCAGAACCTCTGGGATACCACAAAGGCAGTCTTAAGAGGGAAATTTCTAGCACTACAAGTCTTTCTCAAGAGAATGAAAAGAGAGGAAGTTAACAACTGAATGGGACACCTCAAGCAACTAGAAAAGGAAGACCATTCCAATCTCAAACCCAGCAGAAGAAAAGAAATAACCTAAATTAGAGCAGAATTAAATGAAATTGAAAACAAAAGAATCATACAACAGATCAACAAATCAAAAAGCTGGTTTTCTGAAAAGGTCACTAAAATAGATAAACCTTTGGCCAACCTAAAAGAGTACAATCTCTAATTTCATCAATCAGAAACAGCAAAGATTAAATAACAACAGACCCCTCAGAAATTTGAAAAATCTTTAATGAATACTACAAGAATCTTTATTCTCAAAAATATGAAAACCTGAAGGAAATAGATAAATACTTGGAAGCATGCCACCTTCCAAAACTCAGTCAGAATGAAGTGGAAATGTTGAACAGGCCTATAACAAGATCTGAAATAATATGAGGTATATACCCGGAAGATAAAAAATCACATTACAATAAATATATTTGTATTAGAATGTTTATTGCAGCCCAATTAATAATAGCCAGGTCATGGAAGAAGCTCAAGTCCCCATCGATCCACGAATTGTTCAATAAACTGTAGTGTATGTACACCATGGAATACTATGCAGCCCTAAAGAAAGATGGAGACTTTACCTCCTTCATGTTTACATGGATGGAGCTGGAAAATGTTCTTCTTAGCAAAGTATCAGAAGAATAGAAGAAAAAGTATCCAATGTACAGAGCCCTATTATGAAACTAATTTATAGCTCTCAGATGAAAGCTACAACCTAATTCTAGCCTACGAATATTGGGAGGGGTGTGGGAGGGGAGGGGAGAAGGGCAGATGGGTGGAGGGAGGGTGATTGGAAAGATCAACTCAATGGTATGTCTTATAAAGGTATAAGTGAATCTAAAACTAGAGTATAAACATCTTAAAACAATAAATAAGTAAATGACATAAAGTCTATGTGAACCAGTTTGATGAAAAGATTTCAAATTGTATATGAAAACACTACACTATACCCCATGTTTGCATTAATGTACACAGCTATCATT
>CAUYQV010058322.1:0-21845 GCA_963574575.1 Galagoides demidoff
CATCAAAATGTAGACCACTGTCTAGAGAATGAATGGAACAGGAGAAAGAAATTATCTTGTAAATAATTATTTTAGGAATCTGAATGAACCTGAGAGGAAGAAACTATGTTGAAGGACAAAAACATTTTTTTTTTTTTTTGAGACGGAGCCTCAAGCTATCCCCCTGGGTAGAGTGCCATGGCATCACAGCTCATACCAACCTCCAACTCCTGGGCTCAAGCGAGTCTCCTGCCTCCACCTCCCAAGTAGCTGGGACCACAGGCGCCCGCCACAACGCCCAGCCATTTTTTGGTTGCGGCCATCATTGTTGTTTGGCGGGCCCAGGCTGGGGATTCGAACCCGCCACCTTAGGTGTACGTGGCTGGCGCCTTAGCGGATTGAGCCACAGGCGCCGAGCCTGTAGCCACTTTTAGTTGTAGCACCTTTTCATTCTCTTACAACCACTATATACTTTTAAGACACTTCTGTTCAGAGAATACTGTATACCCTTTAAAGGTTAAGAACTGCAACTGTCCAAGAAGAAGGTAGCCCACCAGTAGCTATTTCAACTTAATTTAAGGGTGGTGCCCATAGCTCTGTGGCTGGAGGGTTCAAACTCAGCCCCAGCCAGCTAAACAACAATGGCAGCTGCAACAACAACAACAACAAAATAGCCAACAACAACCATAACAGCGGGCGCCTGTAGTCCCAGCTACTTGGAAGGCTGAGGCAAGAGAATTACTTAAGCCCTAGAGTTTGAGGTTGCTGTTAGCTGTGATGCCAAGGCACTCTGTCCAGGGTGATAGCTTGAGTCTCTTGTCTCAAAAAAAAAGAAAACTTAAACTAAAATACTCAAAAATTAAATAAAATTTGAAATTCAGTTCTTCAATGACATTAGCCACATTTTGAGTGTTACCAGTCCCAGATAGTCAGTGGATCCAGATTAGAGCAGAGAGAGAACATTTCCATTATCATAGAAAGTTCCCTGGGACAGAGTAGGTCTGTAACAAGATTTGAGGGATTGGTGACAATATCACATCATGGTTCAACAGCCAGCTGCTGAACTTAATTTTCTATGAACTTAACAAAAATACAAATTATTCTATGACCAAATTATTAAAAACTGTTTAAGGCTTGGTGACTGACCGTAACTCAGTGACCACAGCTCAGCAGGTAGGACACTGGCCACATACACCAAGGCAGGAGGGTTCAAACCCAGCCCGCTGGGCCTGCTAAACGACATCTACAACAATAAAATAGCCGGGCGTTGTGCCGGATGCCTATTGTCCTAACTACTTGGGAGGCTGAGGCAAGAGAATCACTTAAGCCCAAGAGTTTGAGGTTGCTGTGAGCTGTGACACCGCAACACTCTACCAAGGGCAACACAGTGAGACTCTGTAAATAAATAGATAAAACAGTTTAACTTTTAGAGTGTTAAGACATCTGCCTCTGATAAGATTTCACTTTCTAAGATGAAATAAAACAAGCACTAAGCTCATCATAGGTAAGTCAGGAATGAAAATAAAGTTTATTCATCAATCAGGGTTAGTTGAACAAGAGATTGACTAGGATTATTTGGTGCTTTATTTAGTTAAAAAGGTCAGAATTGATGAAGGCAAAAGGCTTCTTAGAAGTAGCTACAGAAATAAGGGGAGAATGAGTTAACACTGGTTAAGAGGTCTGACCTGTCAGGCCTCATGTTAGGGAGCTTTTTTTTTTTTTTTTTTGAGACAGAGCTTCAAGCTTTCCCCCTGGGTAGAGTGCCGTGGCATCACAGCTCATAGCAACCTCCAACTCCTGGGCTCAAGCGAGTCTACTGCCTCAGCCTCCCAAGTAGCTGGGACCACAGGCTCCCGCCACAACGCCCAGCCATTTTTTTTTTGGTTGCAGCCGTCATTGTTGTTTGGCCGGTCCAGGCTGGCTTCGAACCCACCACCTTAGGTGTTTGCAGCTGGCGCCTTAGCCACTTGAACCACAGGCACCGAGCCCATATTAGGGACCTTAACGTAAACCATTTTGTTTAAGCCTCCTAACAACCTGTTGAGAGAGATGATATTATTGTGAGAAGCTACAACTCAAGAGATCTTAAATAGGCAGGTCACTGACTATGTGACAGAGAAGTATGGAAAAAGTCTATCTATAGGGAAGAGTTTTGGAGACGATACCAAGAAGAAAATTTCCACAGCATTCCAAATACTAAATAGGAGTCTATTACTTAACGAATAATTATAAGACGTAAGATTAAAGTGAAAGCATTTGTTTTACTGAAATATAAAGTACTGTATAATGTACAGGTCAGCAATTTCAATTTTCCACTGACTTAAGCCACATGCAAAACACCTGCTCATCTACAGATAGGCCTGCCTGTCCTCAGAATAATTTAGGACCACTGTCATGAATCTGTTTATACAAAAGCACTCTCCAACTTATTCCCAAAATTATTGAAAGAACATGGGTACAGTTAAAAACGAGATCATTTTTTTCCTTTTCTTTTGAGACAGAGTCTCATTTTGCTGTCCCCAGCAGAGTGCTGTGACGACATAGCTCACAGCAACTGCAAACTCTTGGGCTCAAGTAATTCTCCTTCCCTCAGCCTCCCAAGTAACTGGGACTACAGGCACCTACCAGAACATTCAGCTACTTTTAGAGGTGAGGTCTCACTCTCGTTCAGGCTGGTCTCAAACCTGTGAGCTAAGTCAATCCACCCACCTTGGCCTCCCAGAGTGTTAGGATTACAGGCAGGAGGCACTGTGCCCAGTCTTATTTTTCTTTACACACACACGCCAGAGATATATCTGTGGACTCTTGTCACAATAAACCGGCATATACTATTAATCAACTTACCCAACGCTTACTGTTCTCTATGCCTGCTAAAAGCTAAAAGCTGCCACTTACTTACTACATGCTGGGCCCTGTTCTAAGTGTGTCATGTAGATTCAACCCTTACTGTTCCTCCTTGCCTGCTAAAAGCTGCCACTTACCTACTATATGCCGGGCCCTGTTCTAAGTGTGTCACGTGGATTCACAGAGTTCTTACAGAAAGCCCTTCTGACCCTACTCCCCTTTTGCTGAAATCAGAGATCATAAAGTAATTCTGAGTTAATTCAAACATTTAACAAATGAGTACTGTGTAAAAGCCTATATTGCACACCAGAGGGAATCAGTAATGAGTAAGATTTTCCTCTGTTCTCTCAAGGAGTTTATAACTCAGGAAAGACCTTCATGTAAATAAACTAAAAAGTCATAAGCAAAAAAGCAAATGAGTGGAGATACCACAGACAAGCACTGTGTTGGGGAAAAATGATGAGGCAGTCATAGTAAAAATCAGGTTGCAGAAGTAGCAGCATTTAAGCCAAGTCCTCAAGATTTTGATAGGAAGAGAAAGGTGGAAAGGCTCCCTCAGAGTAAAGCACTGACAATCACAAAGCAGCAAGAGGTCTCACGTTGAAATAGAAGGTGGCAACAAGAGATGCAGTAAAAGATGACACCAAAACAGAGAATGAGGCCAGACGGCAACCATCTCGGGGATTTCCTAACACTTTAAAACTACTTCTCAACCACTGGAGAAGGGTGGTGGTGCATCCACGGAAAGAAAATCTTTGTAGGAGAAAGCCTACAGTCGAGGGGTCCTCAAACTTTGTAAACAGGGGGTCTGTTCACTGTCCCTCAGACAGTTGGAGGGCCAGACGGCAGGCCCCAGGACCAGTCAGCTGCTAAACAGGACAGGCAGCGGCGGCAAAAACACCCAGCGGGCGGCTCGGCGCCTGTGGCTCAAGCAGCTAAGGCGCCAGCCACATACACCTAAGGTGGCGGGTTTGAATCCCCAGCCCAGGCCCGCCAAACAACAATGATGGCTGCAACCAAAAAATGGCCGGGTGTTGTGGCAGACGCTTATAGTCCCAGCTACTTGGGAGGCTGAGACAGGAGACTCGCTTGAGCCCAGGAGTTGGAGGTTGCTATGAGCTGTGATGCCAAGGCACTCTACCCAGGGGGATAGCTTGAGGCTCTGTCTCCAAAAAAAAAAAAAAAAAAAAAAGAAGTGCTAAAAATGCATTTCATTTTCTTAAATGTTTGCAACTTATTAATAAAAAAGCTAGTTACTGGCTTGTTGCCTGTAGTACACTCATTATGGCCAATTCAAACCCAGCCCAGGCCAGCTAAGCAACAATGACAACAGTGACAAAAAAAAAAAAAAAAAAAAAAAGCCAGATATTGCAGCACGTGCTGGTAGTCCCAGCTATTTGAGAGGCTGAGACAAGAGAATCGCTTGAGCCCAAGAGTCTGACATTGCTATGAGCTGCGACACCATGACACTCTACCAAAGGTGACATAGTGAGACTCTGTATCAAAAACAAAGGCTCGGCGCCTGTGGCTCAAGTGGTTAAGGCGCTAGCCACATACACCTAAGGTGGTGGGTTCAAATACAGCCCAGGCCCACCAAACAACGATAGCTGCAACCAAAAAATAGCCAGGTGTTGTGGCGGGTGGCTGTGGTCTCAGCTACTTGGGAGGCTGAGGCAGGAGACTCACTTGAGCCCAGGAGCTGGAGGTTGCTGTGAGCTGTGATGCCACAGCACTCTACCCAGGGGACAGCTTGAGGCCCTGTCTCCAAAAAAAAAAAAAAAAAAACAAAGAAAAAAAAGCTAGTTATTAAAATAGTTACAAATTTGCCACATATTAACACCACTAAAGACTTTTTCTTTTGGGGCAGGGACAGAGCCTCAAGCTGTCACCCTGGGTAGAGTGCCTGGCATCACAAGCTCATAGCAGTCTCCAACTCCTGGGCTCAAGCGATTCTCTTGCCTCAGCCTCCCAAGTAGCTGCAACTACAGGCGCCTGCCACAACACTTGGCTTTTTTTGGCTGTAGCTGTCATTGTTTGGCAGGCCCAGGCTAGATTTGAACCCACCAGCTCTGGTGTATGTGGCTGGCACCTTAGCTGCTTGAGCTACAGGTGCTGAGCCAAGACTTTTTCTTTAAGACAAACAAAAACACCTGTACTTGTAATTGCAATTCCTATAAAATTAAATATTTACAAGTAATGTTTTCCCCTCCCTTTGATGTTTCACTGCCAAACTGGCATGTCACTGACAAAACAGGCTTACATAAAAACCTTTATACCCAAAACTGAAGCAGGTTTTTTTTTTTTTTTTGAGAATTTCACCATGTGACCCTTGGTAGAGTGCCGTAGTGTCACAGCTCACAGCAAACTCTAACTCTTGAGCGTAAGCAATCCTCTTGCCTCAGTCTCCCAAGTAGCCAGGACCACAGGCACGCACCACAACGCCCAGCTGTTTTTGGTTGTAGTTGTCATTGTTGTTTGGCAGGCCCACCCTGGGCTCAAACTCACCACTTTCGGTGTTACGTGGCTAGAGCCCTAGCTGCTGAGCTATAGGTGCTGAGCCTAAAACAGTTTTTTTAACTATTAAAAATGAATTATTGGGGCAGTGTCTGTGGCTCAGTGAGTAGGGTGCTGGCCCCCATATACCCAGGGTGGTGGGTTCAAACCCGGCCTCAGCCAAACTGCAACAACAACAACAACAAAAAAAGCTGGGTGTTGCGGGGGGCACCTGTAGTCCCAGCTACTAGGGAGATGAGGCAAGAGAATCATCTAAGCCCAAGAGCAGCAGGTTGCTGTGAGCTGTGACACCGTGGCACTGAAAAAAAAGGAATTATTGGGCGGCACCTGTAGCTCAGTGAGTAGGGCACTGGCCCCATATACCAAGAGTGGTGGGTTTGAATCCAGCTCCAGCCAGACTGCAACAAAAAAATAGCCAGGCATTGTGGCAGGCACCTCTAGTCCCAGCTACTTGGGAGGCTGAAACAGGAGAATCACTTAAGCCCTGGAGTTTGAGGTTGCTGTGACCTGTGATGCCACAGCACTCTACTGAGGGCAATATACTGAAATTCTGTCCCCCCCCCAAAAAAAAATTATTTGGCTGCTAAAATAATTATTCAAACTCCCCAGCCTTGGTGCATGTGGCTGCAGCCATAAACACTGCTACTGCTATTCACCCATAGTAGTGGTTATGGCTACAGCCACATACACCAAGGCTATTGGGTTCAAAACCAGCCTGGGCCAGCTAAAACAACAATGATAACTGCAATAAAAAATAGCCAGACATTGTGTCAGGTGCCTGTAGTCCCAGCAACCTGAGAGGTTGAGGTAAGATAATCGCTTGAGCCCAAGAGTTTGAGGTTGCTATGAGCTGTGATGCCACCACACTTTACTGAGACAGAAAAAGTGAGCTCTGCCTCAAAATAAAAAAAAAAAAAAAGAATTATTTAGCAAGTGCAGTAATTGAATCTAGGATATAGGATGCACTGATTGCAAGGAGCTTCTATAGGCATGCAAAGGCAAAATCAAATAGCTTTCTTTTTTTTTTTTTGAGACAGAGCCTCAAGCTGTCACCCTAGGTAGAGTACTATGGCATCACAGCTCACAGCAACCTCCAACTCCTGGGCTCAAGAGAGTCTCCTGCCTCAGCCTCCCAAGTAACTGGGACCACAGGTGCCTGCCACAATGCCCGGCTATTTTTTGGTTGCAGCCGGCACTGTTGTTTGGTGGGCCGGGCTGGATTTGAACCCGCCACCTTAGGGTGCATGTGGCTGGTGCCTTAGCCACTTGAGCCACAGGCTCCGAGCCTCTTTCTCTTCTTAAGACTGGGTCTCTCTCCAACACCAAGGGATGGAGCACAGTGGCAGGATCATAGCTCGCTACAACCTCAAAAGCCTAGACTCAGGCTCCTCCCAGCTCCACCTACCAAGTTAGTTTGGACTACAGTCATGCACCACCACACCTGGTTAATTGTTTTCAAAGACAGGATCTCCAGATTATAAGGCTGGTCTCCTCTTGGCCTCAACGAATCCTCTCACCTCTGCCTCCCAAAATGCTGGGATTATAGACTTGATCCACTGCACCAGGCCAGAAATAGTTTTTGTCACAAAGACGGCAAAAATTCTGAGACCTATTTAAGAATGGTTTAATCCGAAATAACTGACAGAGAATATCTGACCTTCAGGATGTGGAGTGATAGATCTCACAACCCTCTTTAAATTCAAAGTCTATTCCCCGTCAAATAGTTCTGGAATGGGTGTTATACTGCATAGGAGAAATCTAAGTTGGGGGATTTCATTGTATAGTTTCACCTGCATCACTTATTATCAAAACCGATTGTCCTAATTCCCTTAGGAACTTTCTACCACCATTTTTTTTAAATAAACACATTCTTAGGAATTTGGGGCACAGCTCAAAATATCAAGCAACCCAAGTAATTATTACCAAAAATCACATCTGTATAAATTATTCCAAATAGTGTGTCATTTCCCCACTTAAACACCCCCAATTACAGTTTTACTGGGTTAAATTTTTATAGTTAGCCTATAAAAAACAACAACTGAAAGGTGGCAAAAAAAAAAATCAAAACTGAGTTCTACCATGACTTGGAAATCTACCAAGACCTCAGCGGGCCCTGTCATCTGGGCACTACGTGTTGTCAGCTAAACCGTGAGGCAAGAAGCATTTTAAACACAACAAACTCTCGCCTCTCCAGCGGGAAGCAGTGAGTTCCAGAAAACCAGACTGCAGACGCATGCTTTGGAAGCCAATTCGGGAGAGGTCAGGCTTGAAGGAAGAGCCAGGCTCCGGGCCCGCCCGCACCGGCGGCAGCTCGCTGTGACTTTGCAGGCCTGTCTTCTTCGGTAACCTTCGCTGAACCTTGGGCCGGGCCCAGCCCCACCTGCCCCCAGCGCCATAGGTCGGCGCGCCCGTCACTCAGCCGGTAGGCTGTGCCCCGCCCGCCCGCAAGCCCTCCTCCCCCGCCCCGCGGTTTTCCCTTCCCCGGGCCCCAAAAGGACAATGCTGGAGGGGAGGGAGACCGAGCGGACGCGAGCGGGCGGCCCAGCTAGCCGGCCCGGCCCCGCTGCCCAGGACGCCGGGTGCCTCCCGCCAGCCAAGCCTCCTGCCCGTGTCCGCCTTCAAGGCTTCGCGCCCCAGCCTCACGTCCAAGCACCCCGCCTCGCCGCCCCCCAAAAGAGCCACCCGAGACGCAGCGACACCAGCCCCGGCGGGTGGCAACCGATGGTCGGCCCATTGTGCGGACTCATCGTCCGCCACCCGCCGCCCCGGAGGAAGGCAGCAAGCCGGAGTCCCGGGCCCGCAGCCCAGCTGCGCGCACGCCTGAACTGCGAAGCCGGGCCCGGGGCCCGCCCAGGGTCCTGGCAGAGCCCCACGGCCTGGGGGCGGCGGCCCGGCCTCCCTCAAGCCGGCCTTAGAGCCCCTAGGCGGCCACCAGCTGGCTTGCCGATCCCGCGCCCACCGGGTTCCCTGGCCCCCTCCCCTGCACCCGCCCGCGGTACCTGCCGAAGCTGCCGGGCGGGGCGGCGGCCGGTGGGGGCGCCTCTCCTCTCGCTGCGAGGGGCTGCAGGCGGCTGCCAAGCGCCGGGCGGCCCTGGCCTGCGCCTTACGTAAAGCAGCGGCGGTCCCAGCGCCACTCGGCAGAGGGCGGGAGGCGGCGCGCCGGGAGCCGCTCCGCTCTGTTACCCGGCAACTGGCCTCAGCGCCCCGCCAACCAGGGGCGCGCTCCATATCCTTCCGCCCAGGCGCCGGGATTACATCAGCGCCGGCCGAGCCCGCCCCTGCCCCGCCTCTGTGGCTGGGGCGCGGGCGCGGCGGGCTATAAGCGGGCTGAGTGCGCCGAGGGACTGGCTCTGGCTTGGAGTGGAGGTCTAACGTACTCCACCCTCGGCCAGGCGTGGGTGGTGGAAGCCAGCGGGAGGGGAGAGGGCTGCAAGCAGTAGACTACCTTGTGTGCGGGCTTCGGAGAGGAGACGCCCCCTGCTGAGGGCTGCGTGGGGCTGTCCTGGGAAAAAGCCCCTAAGTGCCACCGCCGCCCCCGCCGGCGGCCCTACTGGAAAGTGGGTTTCTGAATGCAAGTCCCCGCTTGCGGCCCGGTGCAGGCCACCTTCCTGTTTGGCACATGCTCCACCTGTCCGCGCCCCCTTCTCCCCATGGCCTGGGATGGCTGGAGTGGGCGGTTTAAAATAAAGACTTTAATTTTTTTTTTTTTTAAAGAAAGAAACCGGAAGACAAGCTAAAGAAATGTGTCATGACTTTTTTTTTTTTAAGTAGGCAAAAATAATGAAATTCTGGAAGATTAAAAATTGGGAACCAAAAATATGCACTAACCTTTTAATCACTATCTCTTCATACCCACCCACCTTCCTAGATGTGACTCCTAGGCCTGTTCTAAAAAAGTAAATAAGTATCACAGACACCAGAAAGGAAGGAGTCAGGAAGATTACCCACTTAAAAGAAATAGGTCCAGAGAGGGAATGACTTACCTGAGGTCATTTGTTCATCGGTTTTTTTATTGTGCATCCTAGCTGCCAGGCACTGTGCTTTTCTGTGCAGAACCTACAGGCAAAGTTCCTGTAGTAGCTCACAGGCTTCGGGAGAAAGAGACACTAGGTAGTCAGGACATTACATGCTGGAGGTGCTGTAGGGGTTGACCAAGAAGTACTATCATTTATAGACTGTCTGCAAAGTGTTTCTCTGGAATCATTTTATTTGTTCTTCACAAGAATCCTGAGACAAAGCATTATTATCCCCATTTCACTGGTGAGGAAACTGAGGCTCGGAGAATGTAAGTGATTTCACTCAAGTTTGGGTGTTTGCGGACAAGGTCTTCTGACTCCCCTAAACTGCTGACTCCCTAACACTGCCTCTTGCTGGAAACAGGATCAGAGCTCAGCCTCCTAGCTCTGACCTCTGGGGTCTTCTTTAAACAGCTCTCTCCCTTCATCAGCTGGCTCCTAATTTTATTTGCTAAATATTCATCCCAGGTGAATGAATCTCATCATAAATCACAGTGCAGTTGTTCAATCAGGATCTTCTGAGCACCTGTTCTAGGCCTGGCTTTGTGCCAGACAGGGGCCATCCTTGTGAGAAAGCAAATTCTGAAAAGGAGGAAGAGGATGTGAAGGGAATAGGAAATTTAAGGCAATCTGGAGTAAAGGAGGGAAGGTAGTGGAGCTTCAGAGTCCAGTTCCCAGCCCAGTTTTGAGTAGCCAACCTTCCAGGTCACGATGTGCTCCCCTCACCCCATTTTGTTCTTTTATCCACAGTTTTTTGTTTGTTTGTTTGAGAGAGAGACTCACTTTGTCTAAGCTGGGTAAAGTGTCATGGCATCACAACTCACAGCAACCTCAAACTCCTGAGTTCAAGAGATCCTTTTGCTTCAGCCCCCACAAGAAGCTGGGACCACAGGTGCCCACCACACGCCCCTCTAGTTTTTTCTAATTTTAGTAGAGACAGTGTCTTGCTCTTGCTCAGAGTGGTCTTGAACTCCTAAGGTCAGGCATCCACTGGCCTTATACTCCCAGAGGGCTAGGATTGTAGGTGGGAGACACAGTGCCCGGCCCACTCACAGCTTTTATCAGTGCTTGAAATTATTTTATCTATGTGTTTGTTTCCTCATTAATAACAGCCTTCCTCATGGAGACCTTCCTTAAAAAGATCCTGTTTAGAGACCAGCTGAAGTAAACTCAGGAGAATAGGAGCTTTCTTTCATGTGTGAGCTAAAATCCTGAGGGCCTAGCAGGTGTCCTCAAACTGGCCCTCGGGCCACATGTGGCCCACCTAGGGTGTTTTGCTGCTGCTGCCTGTCTTGCTTAGCAGCCCACTCCTCGGGGCCTGCAGTCCAGCCCTCCAGCGGTCTGAGGGACAGTCAACTGGCCCCCTGTTTAAAAAGTTTGAGGACCCCTGGCCTAGGGAATGCAAAGGCAGCCAGGGAACCCCACCATTAAATCAAAGTTGGTGTAGAAGCACAAAACACCCCCTTTGGCATTTTCCTTTCTTTTTTTATATTTCCATTTACATTTATAGCACTTTAAAAATCTTTCAGAATATTAGGGGATACGCATGTTTTGTTTACATGCTTTTTTTTGTACAGACTGAGACAAAGTTGTACGTGTGTCCTTCACCCAGATAGTGTGCCCTGAACCCGATAGGTATGAATTTACCTATCCCCCTCTTCCCCTTGGCCTCCTTTGGCATTTTCTACAAGGAAACCATTGTGGTCTCTTGTGTATGTCTGAGATTATTCATGTCATTTCTCCAGCCTCAAGAACACCTGACATGGCTCTTCATCCCCCTGCACACATGCAAGGCCGTGAGGGGGTAAGATGACAACCCCCAGTACCCTCTCACTTCGATGTTCTGGATGCCAGTGAGGATTCTGGTGAATGCCAGCTGGGGCAGTGATTTTGTAACATCCAGACTGTTTCATTAAAATTCATCCTGAGTCAACTCTTAAATGAATGATGCCCAGATAATACCATATGAACAGCAAGGACGAGGCTGGGCCTGGATGCTCTGTGGTGTCATACAGCACACACCGACTGACAGAAAGCAGGGCCAGGTCTCTTTGAGTCTTTCCCTCTCTGGGCCTCAGTTTCCCTATTTGCACAGCAAAGGACTAGATCAGGAAGATTTCAAACTCCTCTGTGGGTGTGTGTATGTGTATGAAATGTGAAAACAATTTCAATGAAGCAGCACTTGGATCAAAGAACCTAGTGGCTAGGTTCAGTGGCTTATGTCTATAATCCCAGCACTCTGGGAAGCCCAGGCCGAGGCTGGGTGGATTGCCTGAGCTCAGTTTCAGGACAAGCCTGAGGCAGAACAAGACCATGTCTCTAAAAATAGCCAGGCATTTGGCTAAGTAGTTGAGGTCACAGCTATTTGGGAAGCTGAGGCAAGAGAATCTCTTGAGCCCAAGACTTTGAGGTTGCTGTGAGCTATGAAGCAATGGCACTCTACCAAGGGTGACAAAGTGAGACTCTGTCTCCCCCCTACCAAAAGAATATGTATGAACCCTTACCTGTCACTTGACACTAACAGCTCCTATTTACTGACTCCAAGTTACATGACAGGTACTTTATTCACTTTGTGATTAACCCCTACAATAGCCAGTAGGGGAGAGATTATCTCCATTTTGCACTTAGGGACAGCACTGAGGTTCTGGAGAGGTTAGATGACACAGTGCTACTAAGTGGCAGCACCAGGATCTTATTCCTGCCCTGTTGTTGCTACCGTGTCACACTGTTTCATTAAAATTTATCCTGAGTTGGGCAGAGCCCATGGCTCAGTGGATAGGATGCCAACCCCATATACTGAGGGTGACAGGTTCAGACCTGGCCCTGGCCAAACTGCAACAAAAAAGTAGCTGGGCATGGGTTTGGCACTTGTGGCTCAAGTGGCTAAGGCTCTAGCCACATACACCTGAGCTGGTGGGTTCGAATGCAGCCTGGGCCCACCAAAACAACAATGACGGCTGGAACCAAAAAATAGCCGGGGAATTGTGGTGGGTGCCTATAGTCCCGGCTACTTGGGAGGCAGAGACAGGAGAATCGCTTGAGCCCAGGAGTTGGAGGTTGCTGTGAGCTGTGATGTCACTGCACTCTATGCAAGGTGACAGCTTGAGGCTCTGTCTCAAAAAAAAAAAAAAAATAGCCAGGCATTGTGATGGACGCCTGTAGTCCCAGCTACTTGGGAGGTTGAGGCAAGAGAATTGCCTAAGCCCAGAAGTTGGAGGTTGCTGTGAGCTGTGACACCATGGTACTCTACTGAGGGTGATAAAGTAAGATTCTGTCTCTAAAAAGTAAATAGATAAATAAATAAAATAAAATTCATCCTGAGTCAACTTTTAATGCAGCTCTGCGCCAGTGACATACACCTGAGCTGGTGGGTTTGAATCTAGCCTGGGTCCGCCAAACAACAATGATGGCTGCAATCAAAAAGTAGCCAGGCGTTGTGGCAGGCGCCTGTAGTCCCAACTACTTGGGAGGCAGAGGCAGGAGGATCACTTGAGCCCAGGAATTGGAGGTTGCTAGGAGCTGTGATGCCACAGCATTCTACCCAGGGGGATAGCTTGAGGCTCTGTTTCAAAAAAAAAAAGAATGACAGGATTTGGAAAGTGACTGGCTGGAATTAGAGGAACCCAAGGCTAATTATCATGTAATCAGCTGTCCATCATAGTGGTTCCATGGTAAAGTCTGAACCTCAGGAGGAGCCAATCCTGTCAGGCACTATAAAACAGGACCCCAGACCATTACTACAGCCTTTTTTTTTGCTTCAAGGTGGTCCATTCATTGTCTATGGCAAATGTATCCTGCTCTGCAAACTTGTATCTTTCTTATTCTTGCCCAGTAAACCTATCTTTATTTTCCTCAAGAAACTTTGTTTCACGCTTGCCTGGCTCTTGGAGGTTCTGGTCATTCTTTAGCCAAGAGTACACCAACAACCAAGAACACAAGACAACTGCCTAAACCCTGACACCGCCCCATGGCCCCTGTCACTCTGCATGTTCCAGGGGCAGTTTCATCCATTCCTGCAGCCATAAATAACACAGGGTGGAACAACACCCAAGTCTCTTTCCCCTCACCTCAGCCTTTCTCCCTGAGGCCCAGACCCAGCTGCCTGCTGGTGAGGCCCTGCCCCCACGTGTCCCCAGCTGACTCATGGCCTTCCTCTGTCACCCTATCCTACACCACATCTCTCCCCTGCTGCCTGAGCCAGAGTGCTGGTGTATTGCCCCATTGAATCTACTTCAGAAATGGCTTTGCAGGTAGGCTAAGGTCAGACACCCTGGGTGTGAGTCTAATGCTGTCGCTTGGCAGCTGTGCAACCTCAAGAAAGTTGCTTCCAAAAAAAAAATAAAGTTGCTTCCTCTTTCTGAGCTGACCTCCATAGCGCTGAACTAGGAGAGCACCTCTAGGAGTGAACACGAATCTCTGATTCTCTGTCTACTACATGAAGCCCCCTCCCCACGTTTGGTGAGCCTTCTCCCTTGCAGATCTGGGTAGGAAGCAAAGCTGACATCTCTCTGCAGAGCCTGAAGGACAAACACCACATTTCCCTCCCAACCTCAGACCTGAGGACTTGTCATCATGATAACGACACACAACCTTTCCACTGGTTTGCTTTTCCATGCCCAGAAGTGCTCTATGTCTGGGTACTTATCATGTGAAGGAGTTAGAAATGTGCTTTTTTTTTTTTTTTTCAGACAGACTCTCACTTTGTCATCCTTGGTAGAGTGCCATGGCGTCATAGCTCACAGCAACCTTAAACTCCTGGGCTTAAGGGATTCTCTTGCCTCAGCCTCCAAGTAGGTGGGACTATAGGCACCTGCCACAATGGCCGACTACTTTTAGAAATGAGGTCTGGCTCTGGCCCAGGCTGGTCTCGAACCTGTGAGTTCAGGCAATCCACCTGCCTCAGTCTCCCAAGTGTTGGGATTACTGGCATGAGCCATCATGTCCGGCCCTAGAAATGATTTTTAATCAATATAAGGGCTTTATCTTTCAAACCCATATACTATGTCCCTAAAAATCTTCTGTGGTTGGGCGGTGCCTGTGGCTCAGTGGGCAGGGCGCCAGCCTCATATACCAAAGGGTGGCGAGTTCAAACCTGGCTCCAGCCAAACTGCAACAAAAAAATAGCTGGGCGTTGTGGCAGGTGCCTGTAGTTCCAGCTACTCAGGAGGCTGAGGCAAGAGAATCACCTAAGCCCAGGAGTTGGAGGTTGCTGTGAGCTGTGTGACGCCACGGCACTCTACCATGGGTGATAAAGTGAAACTCCGTCTACACACACACACACACACACAAATCTATGGTTGTAAATAACACAACACTCACCTGGTCGGGGTTACCTGATTTTTTCTTCATAGCATGAATGATCACATACATCATTGTATATTTATTTGTGGCTTTTCTCTCCTCTTCAACAGTAAACTCCGAGAAGACAGGCAGGGCTCCATCTACTTTGACCATAGATGCCTCATCAGCCCCTAGAACATGGCCTCACACACAGCAGGTGCTCAAAATCAGTATCCATTGCTGAGGACCCGGCAAGGTGGCTCACACTTCTAATCCTAGCACTCTAGGAGGCTAAGGCAGGCTGATCCCCTGAGCTCAGGAGTTCTAGACCAGCCTGAGTAAGAGCAAGATCCTGTCTCTACTAAAATAGAAAAAAAGGGGGGGGGCATAGTGGCAGACACCCGTAGTCTTTGCTACTGTGGAGGCTGAAGCAGGAAGATTGCTTAAACCTAGGAGTTTGTGGTTACTGTGAACTAGTGACACCAGGGCACTCTAGCCTGGGGCAACAGAGGGAGTCTCTGTCTCAAAAAAATGGAATGAACTACGGTGGTGCCTGTGGCTCAAGGAGTAGGGAGCTGGCCCTATATGCCTGAGGGTGGCAGGTTCAAACCCAGCCCTGGCAAAAAAAAAAAAAAAAAAATTTTTTTAAATGAACTACATATAAAGATGAGAGAGCACCAAAGATTTACTTCCAGCTCCATTTCAGTCATTCCTATAATACAGAATTGCTACTAACAGTTAATGAGGCTACGGTGTTTATAGGTAGAATACATATAATCAATACTTATTAAAATGGAAATTATATTTATTTTTACTTGGCTCTGTGCCTGTGGCTCAAGCAGAGCGGCTAAGGCGCCAGCCACATACACCTGAGCTGGCGGATTTGAATTCAGACCGGGCCCGCCAAACAACAATGGCTGCAACCAAAAAATAGCCAGGTGTTGTGGCGGGCGCCTGTACTCCCAACTACTTGGGAGGCAGAGACAGGAGACTCGCTTGAGCCCAGGAGTTAGAGGTTGCTGTGAGCTATGATGCCATGGCACTCTACCCAGGGCGACAGCTTGAGGCTCTGTCTCAAAAAAAAAAAAAATTTATGTTTACTTGTCATAATTGTTTCATAGTCTGATAACAATACTTAAATATCCTTAGCAGGAAGCTGGTAACTTTCAATGAAAAGACGTCTGTCCTCCCCACCCCCCGGTAAACCTCATGGCACACACAAATCCTGCCCACAGCAGGTGATTCTATTTCTCAGAGCCTCTGGTTCCCAAATGGAAAAGTTAGGTGTGGTAGCCAATCCCTAAGGCCCCTTCAGCTCATACTGGGAGACCGTGGTGGTGGGAATGGCCACCTGCCTTACCTCTCCTGATCACAGACAGATTCTCCACCAGGGCCCAGGACCTCCATAACCCAGTGGCCCCTTCAGGCTTCATTCATTTTTTTGTCTCTCTCTTAACAATTTTTTTATTGGCTCGGTGCCTGTGGCACAGTTGTTACAGCGCCAGCCACATTCACCGAGGTTAGCAGGTTTGAATCCATCCTGGGCCAGCTAAACAACAATGACAACTACAGCAACAACAACAACAAAAATAAGGCAGCACCTGTGGCTCAGTGGGTAGGATACTGACCCCTATAGCGAGGGTGGCAGGTTCAAACCTGGCCCTGGCCAAACTGCAACAAAAAAATAGCTGGGCATTGTGGCAGGCACCTCTAGTTCTAGCTACTCGGGAGGCTGAGGCAAGAGAATTGATGCAGCCCAAGAGTTTGAGGTTGCTGTGAGCTGTGACACCATGGTACTCTACTGAAGGCAACATAGTGAGACTCTGTCTAAAATAAAATTAAAAGAAAACCCGAACAATTCTTTTTATAAAATCATAACTGTGTACATTAATGCATTTATGGATTACAGTGTGCTGATTTTATATACAGTTTGGAATGCTTACATCAAACTGGTTAACATACACCTCACTTACTGGGTTCATTCATCTTGGCCACCATTTTCAGAAGCAGAAAGACAGTCCCTCAAACTATACACAGGAGGGGGTACATCTACCACGCACCTTCATGCTGTTCCCCCAACACTGGGACATATTTCCCAGCTCTGAGAAACTTGTTCATCCTCCAAAGCCCAGCTCAGCTCCTATATCCCTTCCTTCCTTTCCTTCCTTTTTTTTTTTTGAGACAGGAGTCTCATTTGTCACCCTCAGTAGAGTGCCCTAGCATCAGAGCTCACAGCAACCTCAAACTCTTGGGCTGAAGCAATTAATGCCTTAGCCTCCCAAGTAGCTGAGACTATAAGTGCCTGCCACAAACGCCTGGCTATTTTTATTTATTTATTTATTTTTGAAAGAGAGTCTCATAATGTCACCCTCAGTAGAGGGCTATGGCATCACAGCTCACAGCAACCTCCAACTCCTGGGCTTAAGTGATTCTTTTGCCTCAGCCTCCCAAGTAGCTGGGACTACAGGCTCCTGCCACAATGCCTGGCCATTTTTTGGTTACAGTTGTCATTGTTGTTTGGCAGGCCTGGATTGAATCTGCCAGCTCTGGTGTATGTGGCTGGTGCCTTAGCCACTTGAGCAACAGGCGCCGACCCTGTGTCCTTTTCAGTGGGAAATCTCTCATAAGGTGTTCTGCTATCCCCATTTCTCCTGCCCCTCAGCTTATGTGGGCTCCTGTGATGGCATCTTGTGGGTGAACATTAGGGAATAGAACATTAGGGAATAGAGTTAGACTGATAGAACAATGGAATGATTGTAGGAAAGGTTGTGTGATCAGGGTCAGGTATGCAGGATAATGGGAGAGGACATGAGCCTCCCACTCTACTGGGGGCTTCCTGAGACAACTTGGCACGAACATTAAAGGACTTCGGGAAAAGGTCTGCAAGGACCCGGCTGGGGGCCTGAAAGGGCTTGGGAAGCCATTTTAGGATAACACCAGCAGCTGACTCCTTGAGCAAGAAAGATTAGTTCTTATGGGTGTGAGATAAGAGGATTCAGCTTTGTTCCTCCCGCCTCCTGAAGATGAGTAAGGGTAAGGCTGCAACTGCCCACAGGAAGGAAAGGATTAACTGGGCGGCATCCAGCTCCAAAGTCCAAGCTCCCATTCCCTTTGTTTTCTGTAATCCTGTTTGTGATTGATAAGTATCTTAAAAAGCAAAAGTAATAAAAATAGGTAAAGGGTTATTGGGTGAGTAATTCAGAATTAGGGCAGGAGCAACCACAGAGATGCTGTTGTTGCAAACACCCATTAACTAATCAAGAGAAATAATAAAAACCGAGGGCATCTGAAGTTTGAGGTCTTCGCTATCCCTCCCACGAAGGGCATTGATCTCCCAGGCCCACTCTATAAATTCGACTCTGTTTCTATCGTCTTTATTTTCCCCATCCCCTCATCGCCACCAAGCACTGGGGCCACTCCCAGGTCCTAAGGGCTGGCTCCCGACATCTGGTGTCCAGGTGGCCAGCTTGCTACAGCACCTACTGTGCAGATTGGGGTGTGTTTGCTGCCTTGTCTCTCTCCTCACAAGACTGGGCCTGTGAATTCTTTATCTGTAGCACCTGTGTTTGGCAAGGGCTTGGGAAGCCAGGCTCAAGGCCTGGTAGAGATGTCACCTCTTCTAGGATGCCTTCCTGGGATCCTAACCAGAGTGCAATCTCGGCACCAGGAATTCTTCCTGCCCCGACCCTGACACCTGCCCCCCAGTACCTGTGTTTGTTTCTTCTTTTGATCTATTACTATTTAGTTACTTATCTATCGCCCGTCCTCCCCAATAGGTTGTTTGCCCAGAGTGGGGACCTGGCCTAGAACAGAGCTTGGTATATGTTAGGTTCTCATAAAAAGTTGGCTGGATTATTTTTTGTCTGGAATTTATTCCTACCCATTGACCGTGAGCTTTCCAGAGGGAAGACAACCCTAGCACCCCACAGGATCCTGGGGCCTATTGGAGCTATTACAGTGTGGTTGGGTATCCTGTCTCACCCCACTCTAGACTTCAGAGCTGAAAGGACCTGGATGCTCCTCCAACCTAACCCCCATATAAGAGTGAAGACTCACTCAAAGTTCAGAGAGAGAGAATGGTTGTGCCCAAGATCACACAGCAGAGGCAGCATGACACCCATTCTCCTCACTTCATGCCTACTGAATTTTTCTTTCTCTCAGGTCAGTTCTTGTGTCTTTTCTCAGTAAAGTCTTTCCTTTCCAGAAACCACCTTTTCCCCTGAATTGTACTCATTCATTTTACTCATAGATACATGGCTGGGAGTTTTCAGGGCAGGGAGTCACTCTCAGGCTAGGATCTGGTTTTTTCTTAATGTTTTTTTTTTTTTTTGAGACAGAGCCTCAAGCTGTCACCCTGGGTAGAGTGCCATGGCATTACAGCTCACAGCAACCTCCAACTCCTGGGCTCCAGAGATTCTCCTGCCTCAGCCTCCCAAGTAGCTGGGACTACAGGTACCTGCCACAACACCCGGCTATTTCTTGGTTGTAGCCGTCATTGTTTGGCGGGCCCAGACTGGATTCAAATCCACCAGCTCAGGTGTATTGGTTGGCGCCTTAGCCCTTTAAGCCACAGGTGCTGAGCCTCAGGCTAGGATCTGAATTCTGCTGCTAAGACATCCCATCAGAGGGACCTGGGCAAGTTGCTTCATTTCTTTTCTTTCAAATTTGTAATTTTGGTAAAATATACATAATGTAAAATTTCCTGCCTTAATCTTTTTAAATGTGGTTCAGTGTTGAGTACATTCACATTGTTGTGCAACCAATATCCAGGACTTTTTCATCTGTGAAACCAAAACTCAGCGCCCATTAAACGGTAACTCCCCACTCCTCCCTCAACCAGCCCCTGACACCTCCATTTTACTTTCTGTGTCTATGAATTTGACTCCAATAGGTACCTCATGTACATGGAATCTGTAGTATTTGCCCAAATGTGACTGGTTTATTTTACTTAGGATAATGTCCTCAAAATTCATCATGTTGTAGCATGTGTCAGAATTCTCTTCCCTTTTTTTCTTTTTGTTTTAGAATTCCCTTCCTCTTTAAAGCCGAAAACTATTCCACTATGGGTAAGGACCATATTTTGTTTGCCCATTCATCAGTTGATGGACATTTGTATTCTTTCCACATTTTGACTATTGGGAACAATACTGCCAATGGTTCATTTCTTCTGAAGCCTGATTCCTCATTTGCCAAGTGGTATCTGTTGTAACCCAGCCCTCTTTCCCCTGCCCACTCCTGTTCCCCACCCTTCACCTGTTCCCCCCACCCTCTCCAGCCCATTTCCCTCCTCCTCCCTTCTCCCCCAATGAAATAACTTAGGGGACCTGGAAAAATAGACTCGGAGCCCCACTTAGGTTAATTAATTGGTAATTTATTTTACCTGCTGCAGGGGCTGCTGCTCCGAGAGACAGTCAGCAGCCCAGGTGTGAGGGTGAGTTACCTTTTTTAGGCTTTGTGTAAGCATATTACAGAAGCGAAAGGTGGCTGGTTAAGGGGGGTTACAACTCAGGTAGTCATAGATACAGCAATGGAACGATAATTAATACAGTTTCAGTTGACAATGAATACATTTTATATCACAATGGTGTTTGTTATACAACAGTAATTAATCAAGTCTCAGTGAGTTTTCCACCATTGTTCATCTTCTGAGAACTTTGGGGGTTTTGTGAAACTTGGGACTTTTTTCCTTGTACCTGAAGCTTGTTCTTGGCAACTCTAGGAGGAACAAGGGGGCCTGGGAATGTGTTCTCAGCCACCCTGGGGGGCGGAGGGACTTGCCTTGTTCCTGGAGTCGACTCTAGGGGGAGAAGGAAGGAGGAGGGAAATGGGCTGGAGAGGGTGGGGGGAACAAGTGAGGGCTGGGGAACGGGAGTGGGCAGGGGAAAGAGGGCTGGATTACAACACTCCCACCTCAGTTTCTCCAGTAGCTGGGACCACAGGCACAGGCCACCAGCTAAGAGTTCTGGCAGCTGGAAGTCCAGCATTGGGATGTCTTCAGGGTTGGTTTCTCCTGGGGCCTCCGTCTTGCCCTGCGGCCCTGGCCTGTATCCTCACATGCTTTTCTCTGAGTGAGTGCATTCCCAGTGTCTCTCTCTGCTCCTAGAAGAACAGCAGCCATGCTGGATTAGGGCCCCACCCCATGACTGCGTTAGAGCCCTGGTCTTGCAACAGCTGAAAAGGAGGGGAACGGTCTTGTTTGTTCTTTAGAAACATTACATACCTGATCCTTCCCCTCCTAAAAAAAAAGAACACAACTGTAGGGAGAGCAGCATTATGACCCCAACATACCTATCAGAAAATTGAGGCTCAGGCAAAATCAATCAGGAACTCATCATTACTCAGGAATTACTAGTGAAAAGAGCAGTCCTTAAGCCAGGGTGGGGTTCCTGCAGAAATGTGATGTGTCTCATGTTTGAGACAAGTAGCTGTGATTGATGTTCTTTCTCTCGGCAAATGCAGAGCTGAGAGTTGTTCTGGGCGAAGGGAGGAGAACTCAAATGCTAAGAGCTAGAGAGATGCACTCAGCAGTGAGAGGGTGGGTGGGTGCTTTGGAAGGGGGCCTTCTAAGGGCCACACAGACAGGAATAAACCAGGTTAAACTTGCTCCAGGTTGATAGTCAGGGCCACTTGGTGGGTTGAAGTGTCCTAAAGGACCTGGAAGAGAAATAAACTCGGACCCACACTGATGCAAATAATTGGTGATTTTATTCACACCTGCGCAGGGGGGTTGTTGCACTGAGATAAGTGGCCCCCCCATGCAGAGTTTTCTGCCTTTTATATCTTTTTTTTGCATAGCTTAAGTGAGCAGGGGTGGGTGAGGTGCATTGCCATTGGCAGGGTTTCAGTTCGGTTGTCAAGGGATACATTTCAAATTACAATGGTTACAATCTTACAACAATAATTGATTAATGGATACATCTTAGATCACGATAGTCATCATTATACAATGGTAATCAATCAATGGGTATGTCTTAGATCACAATGGTTAACAATAATCAATCAGGCCTGGGTGAGTCTTGTACCATTACTTACCTGCTGAGAACCTAGTGGTAGTGAAACTTGGAACTTTCCGTGCTTCTTCTATTCTAGAGATCATGGGAACATGGCTGGGAAAAGCCTGTAAAGCAGGGGGGCGGGGGAATGGGAGGCTTGCTGCCCGCTGCCTGGGGAGAGTGGGAAGGAGGTGGAGGGAATGGCTTGCCCAAAGGGCAG
>CAUYQV010058323.1:0-20709 GCA_963574575.1 Galagoides demidoff
GGAGCACCAGAGCCAGTTACACCTGAGCTGCCAGCAGACCATGCTATCTAGTTGCCAGAGACTTTTTGAACTCCCCCACCTGAGACCATTGCTGACTGGGACAATTGATTTGGACCTCTTGATCTGACCCAATCACCCAAGGACTATCCAAAATGCTACCCTGGCTGTGTGCTTGTGTGAAGGTGTGATTTTCATTTTCTAATTGTTGTCTGTAGGGCACAGAGTGACTTAATTGCTGGTATTTCTCCATAGCTGAGACTTCAACCAAGAGTAACTGATTTACTGGGGTACAACAGAGACCAGTTGAAAACAAGACAGAGTGACTTAGCCCCACCAAACCAAGGAGGCCCACAATTTCTCAGGCCATAACCCTGTATGAGTCCTTGGCAAAACTCTAGGACAAAAGCCAAACAGTGTAAATTAAGCATGGGGCGGAATCAGTGGAGAAACCCCAGTAACATGAGTAACCAGAGTAGACCAACACCCCCCCCCAACAAGGACGGACATGGCAGATGCAACTGAAGACCTCATCCATAAACAGATGGGTGAGATGTCAGAAATCGAGTTCAGAGTCTGGATAGCAAATAAGATCAACAGAATAGAGGAAAGGAGGGAATCATAATTTCAAACTATTCAAAAGATGTCTCAAGAATTCAATGATTTCAAAGATAAAATGACCAAAGATTTTGACACATTGAGCCAAGAGTTTGCAGCCATCAAAGATCTGAAAAATACAGTAGAATCCCTCGTGAACAGAATGGAGCAGGCAGAAGAAAGGATCTCTGACATTGAAGATAAAGCTTTTGAATGCACCCAAACACTCAAAGAGAAAGAGAAATGGTGAGTAAAAAAATGGATCATTCTCTCAGAGAGCTCTGGGATAATTTGAAGAAAACTAATAGTCACCTTATGAGAATCCCTGAAGGTGATGAAGTTGCTTCACAAAACACAGAGGCTCTTCTTCATGAAATTATGAATGAAAAATTTCCAGATATGCCAAAAGATCCTGAAATTCAGATAGCAGACAGCTTCAGAACCCCAGCATGACTCAACCCAAATAAGACATCCCCCAGACACATCATAATTAACTTCACTAAAGTTAACATGAAAGAGAAAATCCTAAAAGCAGCTAGACATAAGAAAACCATAACCTACAAGGGGAAGAATATTAGAATGACCAAAGATCTCTCTGTTGAAATTTTTCAGGCTAGAAGAAGGTGGTCATAGACTTTTAATCTCCTAAAACAAAATAACTTCCAACCCAGGATCCTGCATCCAGCTAAACTGAGTTTCATCTATGATGGAAAAATTAAATACTTTAATGACATTCACATGTTGAAGAAATTTTCCATAACTAAACCAGCTCTCCAGGAAATTCTCCGACCTATCCTCCATAACAACCTGGGTGTAATCCTCCACCACAAAAGTAAACTCACTCAGAAACTTTTGATCAAATTCCAACTTCCACAGTGGCGAAAGGATTAAAAATGTCCACTGGACTTTTGAACAACTCGATACCCAAAATTCTACCAGGCTTATCAATAATTTCAATCAATGTGAATGGTTTAAATTGTCCTCTAAAGAGGCACAGATTAGCTGATTGGATACAGAAACTCAGACTGGACATCTGTTGTATACAAGAATCTCACCTTACCTTAAAAGATAAATATAGACTCAGGGTGAAGGGATGGTCATCCATATTCCAGACAAATGGAAAGCAGAAAAATGCAGGCATTGCAATTTTACTTGCAGATACAATTGGTTTTAAACCAAGAAAAGTAAGCTAAGACAAGGATGGTCACTTTATATTTGTTAAGGGTAATACTCAAGTTGCCCTCTTAGCACAACGGGAAGCATGTCAGTCTCATAATCTGAAGGGTAATACTCAATATGATTTGATCTCAATTATCAATATTTATGCACCCAACAAGAATGCACCTCAATTTATAAGAGACACTCTAACAGGCATGAGCAACTTGATCTCTCCCAGCTCCATCATAGTCAGAGATTTTAACACTCCTTTAGCAGTGTTCAATAGATTGTCCAATAAAAAGCTTAGCAAGGAAATTTCAGATTTAAATTTAACTATTCAAATTCTGGATTTAACAGACATCTGCAAAACATTTCATCCTAACAAAAATGAATATAAAACTGGCAGTGTTGGATATCACATTGGATAGATCTTCCAATAAAAAGCTGAGCAAAGAAATTTTAGATTTAAACCTAATCATTGAACATTTGGATTTAACAGACAACTACAGAACATTTCATACTAACAATACTGAATACACATTTTTCTCATCAGTCCACGGAACATATTCCAAAATCAATCACAACTTAGGTCACAAGTCTAACCTCAGCAAATTTAAAAGAATGGAAATTATTCCATGCATCTTCTTGGACCATCATGGAATAAAAGTTGAACTCAGTAACAAACGGCATGAAAGATCTCTATAAAGAGCATTATGAAACTCTAAGAAAAGAAAGAACTGAAAATGTAAACAAATGGAAAAACCTACCATGCTCATGGATGGGAAGAATCAACATTGTTAAAATGTCCATACTACCCAAAGCAATATATAATTTTAATGCAATCTCTATTAAAGCCCCACTGTCATACTTTAAAGATCTCGAAAAAATAATACTTCATTTTATATGGAATCAGAAAAAACCTTGAATAGCCAAGATGTTACTCAGAAATAAAAACAAAGCAGGAGGAATCACATTACGAGACCTCAGACTATACTATAAGTCAATGGTGATCAAAATGGTACTGGCACAAAAACAGAGAGGTAGATGAATGGCACAGAATAGAGAAACAAGAGATGAACCCAGTTACTTACCCTTATCTGATTTTTGACAAGTCAATTAAAAACATTGAGTGGGGAAAAGATTCCCTATTTAACAAATGGTGCTGGGAGAACTGGCTGGCAACCTGTAGAAGACTGAAACTGTACTCACACCTTTCACCATTAAATAAGATAGACTCTCACTGGACTAAAGTTTTAAACTTAAGACATGAAAGTATAAAAGTATTAGAAGAAAGCGTAGGGTAAACACTTGAAGAAATTGGGATGGGTGAAAACTTTATAAGGAGGACCCCTCGGGCAACTGAAGCAACATCAAAAATACACTACTGGGACCTCATCAAACTAAAAAGCTTCTGCACAGCAAAGAACACAGTAACTAAAGCAAGCAGACAGCCCTCAGAATGGGAGAAGATATTTGCAGGTTATGTCTCCAACAAAGGTTTAATAACCAGAATCCACAGAGAACTCAAGTGTATTAACAAGAAAAGAACAAGTGATCCTATCTCAGGGTGGGCAAGGGACTTGAAGAGAAACTTCTCTGAAGAAGACAGGTGCATGGCCTACAGACATATGAAAAAAGGCTCATTATCATTAATCATTGGAGAAATGCAAATCAAAACTACCTTGAGATATCATCTAACTCCAGTAAGATTATCCCACATCACAAAATCCCAAAACCAAAGATGCTGGTGTGGATGTGGAGAAAGGGGAACACTTCTACACTGCTGGTGGGAATGCAAACTAATTCATCCCTTTTGGAAAGATGTTTGGAGAACACTTAGAGAACTAGAAATGGACCTGCCATTTGATCCTGCAATTCCTCTGCTAGGTATATATCCAGAAGACCAAAAATCACATTGTAACAAAGATATTTGTATCAGAATGTTTATTATAGCCCAATTCATAATTGCTAAATCATGGAAGAAGCCCAAGTGCCCATTGATCCACGAATGGATCAATAAATTGTGGTATATGTATACCATGGAATATTATGCAGCCTTAAAGAAAGATGGAGACTTTCCCTCCTTCATGTTTACATGGATGGAGATGGAACATATTCTTCTTAGCAAAGTATCTCAAGAATGGAAGAAAAAGTATCCAATGTATTTAGCCCTACTATGAACCTAGTTTATAGTTTTCATATGAAAGCTATAGCCCAATTATAGCCCAAGAATAGGGGGACAGGAGAGAGGGATGGTGGGGGAAGATGGGTGGTGGGAGGGTGATTGGTGGGACCACACCTATGGTCCATCTTACAAGGGTACATGTGAATCTTTCTAAATGCAGAATATAAATGTCTTAACACAATAACTAAGAAAATGCCATAAAGGCTGTGTTAACCAGTTTCTGGAAAATATTTCAATTTGTATAAAAAACCAGCACACTGTACCCCATGACTACATTAATGTACACAGCTATGATTTAATAAAAAGGAAAAAAAAAGAATCCAAAGTACTCAATTCTAATATGAAGGTAGTAGATGATCTAATACAAAGGGAGAGGGGAGGAATGTGGGGGGAGAGTGTCATGGTGTATGGTGCACCTCTTGGGGGTGAGACACAATTATAAGAGGGATTTTATCTAGCAAATAAATCAGTGTAACCTAATTCTTTGTACCCTCAAAGATTTCCTAAACAAAAATAAAAAAAAATTAAAAAATATGGAATGCTTCATAAAAAAATTTTTTCCTAAGCCTGTTATTAAATGTAGTCTTAGTTAAAAGTTAAATTACATAAGTTTATAATTAAATGCATGCCTGTAATTCTAGCACTCTGAGAGCCTAGGAGTTTGAGGTTGCAGTGAGCTATAATGATGCCACTGCATTCTATTCAGTGGTGAAAGAGTGATATTCTATCTCACAAATATAAAATAAAATAAAACCACGAATACTTAAAAAAAAAAAAAAAGGAATTGAATCTCTTGGGAAAGAAAACCTCCAGACCTGAAGACTTCACTGTTGCATTATACCAAATATTGGCAGAAGAACTAGCACAGTCTTGCCCAAATTATTCCAGGAAAAGAAAAAAAAGACAGTACTTCCTAACTCATTTTGTGACACCATGACACCAGCACCCCTAGAGAACTGGTGTATTATTTGTGTGGTTAAAATTACTTGAAAATATGTATGCTTGTGTGGGTATAGAGTATTATTGGAAGGAGACACAAAAAATAGCTAACAAAATTTGCCTTCAAAGATGAGAGCAGGAGCCCTGCTATGTGAAAAAAAATGTACTCTTCATTATATACTTTTTTGTACCATTTGAATAAAAATACATAGATGCATAGATTGCGTTCATAAAAGAAATATTTAATTTTTTTTTCTTGAAACAGAGTCTCACTCTGTCAACCTGGGTAGAGTGCCATGGCATCATAGCTCACAGCAACCTCAGACTCTTGAGCTCAATGAGCCTCTTGGCGTCAGCTTCTTGAGCATCTGGGACTACAGGTGAGAAATATTTAATTTTTAAAGCCATAAATGTAAGAAAAGGACTCCTTTTCCATTTTTACCTTATTTTGTGGATGTGAAGTGTTAGTAGATTGATTTATGATCATGGACCATGCTGCGGTTAATTAATTGTTTGATGGCCTCACTAACATCTGATAGCTAGAAAATTCTAGTGGAGACTTTGAATAACTTATTCACCAATTTCAAGGTCAAACTGGAGACTTGAGACACAGTTGTACACACACTTTGATTTTGTGATACTTCTCAATGACTGCTTATGTGGCAAAGCTTCTAAAGGCACACATCTAAGCTTTAGATGACAATAATTTCTGGCCTGTTCCTTAAACAGACTGTTGAAGCTTTTCCTGTTAACACATCATTTCCTTTATCAAGGAGATAAGAAACAAACTTCATCATAGAATGATACAGGAAAAACTTCAACATTCATGTGGGAGAAAAATAGAAATTAAGATTGTTTTTCTAAGTGCTATTCTTAATTCAATGGTTTTCTGGTTCCAAGATGATTTCTCAGAGTGCATAACTCACAGAGCTGGTCTAATCACCTCTCCTACTCCCATTCCTAGTGCTGCTTTTGGCAACTGACCAATTGTTCAGCATTCAGCTGTTCTGACAGCTGATAAGAAAGCAATAAAAAAAATAGTTTGTTGAGTGATAACTTGAGCTGCCAGATTTAGATTTTGAAATACAGAAATAGGAGAGGTAACAGAAAATGGGTGATGTGGAGGGTGGAAGGACAGCACAGGGCAGCCAAGTGACTGATGGACTGTGGATCAGATTTGAGAAGGAGACAGACTGCCACACAGCTGCCAAGGGCAGGAATTGAGAATGCAACCAGAACTTGGGAGAAAGGACGTGGGGCAGGGAAGATGCTTAGAAGTCTAAATGGACACATAAAAATTGGACTTAGTGAAACACATGTTTTGCTCATAGGAGAGCTTCAAGTATATTATCTCATATTTGATATACAATTCTAATGATCATGGTTAGTCTATGTACAAACATATAACAAAGTTGAATAGGGTAGATGGACTTCCTTCAGCAAGTATCCTGTGAGGAGAATTCATTAACAGACTAAGATTAAGAGTTGTTTTATTTATAAATAAAATTCATATTGTTATTATTTATAAATAAATGCTAAACATTTAGTCAACATTAATAGTGCTTATTGAGTAGTTGTTAATTATTAATAGAAAAAGATGACTGATTTATTGATAGGTACAATAAAAGCTCCCAGAAATATTGTACGTCTATCAAAAAATGTATTTTATCTATACTATACCCTATTTAGAAAAGCAAAAGCATGCAGAAATCATTTGAGAAGTGTTCCCACTTCCAGAATAATTAAAATATGAAAGTTTTGGCATTATAGACTGACTCTTTTAAAAAAAAGTAAAAGAAAAAGATGGTTACATTTATTGAACATCTACTCTGTGCCAAGACTAAGTCAATAATCTTGCAAAGGATTTATTACCATTCCCAGAAAGCTAAATGCACTGTGACTCAAAAAAGTTAAATCTCATACCTTATAAATAACCAAGCTAGAATTCAATCTCAGGATTGTTTGACTCTCTACTCTGTCCATATGACCTCTTAGGTTAGACTATCCCTGAGAATTTCCATTGGCTGAAATCTTATTTCTGTAACAGTTACCCCCATCAAAAAATAAAAGTCTAGTTTATGGGAAAAAAATGTCTTTTCCTTTCAAGTAAGTATAGGCAGTCATAGTAAGAGTGGGCCCACCTACGTCAGCCTCGCTGCCTGCTAGCAAGCTGTCCTACTGTACATCAAAATGAGATCTAGCACACATAACCATTTCAAACCCTACTGTCTCTGCCAGTATAATTTGTGTACAATAGCCTATACCTTATATAGATTGGAAGAGATTTTTCCATGTGGCTCCATAAGATTGCAAAAAAATAAATAAATGCTGGGTCATGTTATGTAACTATTGAACACATAGCTGAGAACCTACTTACTTCAGAACAATGTTCTTAATCACATTGTTCCAGCCCCCCCCAAACTGATAATCTAGTAAAGAAGAATTGCAAACACATACAATAAATTATTTGAAGTGGTATAATGAAAAAAGTGTGAATATACATGAAAGAGAGAAAAACTCAAAACATATTTAGTTTTCATATTTACCCAGAAAGGCTTTCCAGAGATGAGTGCCTTTCCATCTTGAAAGTGACATGTGGTATCTAAATAAAGCCGCCCTTTCAGGGCATATGTGCTGTTGCCTGCTTCAGATGCATTTTCTTGAAGTGGTTCACATATGGATGAAGTCACTGTTTCTATTAAAATCCCTCAAAGTCCTTTTCCTATTATCAGGTAGCATTCAAACGCATTTTTTGCTACAGCATTCAAATACATTTTTGCTATTTATTTTGCTACTTCCTTGGAGAGAGCAGAATGTCAGGATATTATTAGTTGCAAATCCTGTATTTCCCAGACACAGTTCTTAGGACTCTAGTTCTAGAATCTAGTTTGATTTCCCAATTCAGGGTCATACAGAGTCAAGGGCAGTGATGGGACAGGACTCCATGGCAAGGGCCTAACTTTGATAGAAATGCAGACTGTTCTTGCTCACGGTCCCTCTAAAGTGGTAAAAATTAGCCTAAAGGAACCGAAGCCACTTGCCTCTACCTAGGACAGTTAATCAGGTGCCAGTTCTCCAGGGCTGTACTGAGAGACGCCGTGGGCAGGTTGCCGCGGTCATTCACAAATGTGCTTGTCACCCTGAGTACCTCATGCAGGTTCTAGTCGACCGGACCTGATTGATTAACCAATCCTGGCCCTGGAGTGATCGTTTGTACTGAATCATCCGCTCTGGCTTTCTGCGATCGATCAAAGTCGCTAAATATTGCCCTATCTCCATTTCCTTTCATGCTAAATCACTACTTACACAAATCTCAAACCAAGAAGGAGTTGCCCACAGTACAGTGGGATCGGGGTTAAAATGAAGCAGCACCTTCCTTGAAGGTGGAAATTACTCCATGTTTAGCCTTAAATGCAACGTCATGATGGTGGCTAATGAAACAGTGTGCCAGCAGGGTCATGCTACTACAAAAGCTACCACCAGTCACATTTGGAAAATAAAATGAGAAGTTTTAAAAAGGAATACAATCTTCAGGTTCAATTCAGCAAATACTTTCAATATCCATAATCTGTCCACCTGAACCTTCAGGAAGGCTTTTTTTCCCTTTGCTTTTAAACATCTGTAGAGCCTGACTTTCTTTTCACATGTATTTTATAACAAAACTTTTTTAAATTAAAATAGTAAATGTTCATTGTAGAAAATTTGAAGACTGCAAAAAAAAAAAAAAAGATAAAGACTAAAATTAAATTCATCCATGATTTTACTCCTCAGGGAATCATACTTAGGAGTTACAGGCTTAGATATTTTGAAAAACAAATGAAAAGTCAATTTATTTAAAGAAATCATGTTCTGGCTTGATTTTCTGCTTCACTTCCACTGGAATAAAAATCAGATAAGAAATGCCAAAAGTCCATAACATTTTAGAGGAAGGGGGACTCATGCTTTGAAGGAGTAAAAAGTTAAAAATAACCCAACCTCAGTAAACATATGAAACATTCCAATTTATTTTTTTCTTCTCTTTCCCTCACCCCGCCAGGAGGTCCAAATGCCTTCTGACTAATTGCTAGCACTGACTGGACAGGCAGAGGGTCGGGCCACTACTCAGTCTGGAGATGCTTATTTCTTTTCTGTGTCAAAAATGACCTTTCTTCTTTAAAAGGTCGTCTTTTAACATCTAGTCATTGTAGAAGCTGCATCAACTGGGGTAAAGAAATATTCCCTACTTCCCTCTTCAAAAAAAAAAAAAAAAGAAAGAAAGAAAGAAAGAAACCAGGGCAGTAGGCGAGTGGGTTTTCCATAATCTCTGAGAAACAGCTGTGAGAAATGGCTTCCAGTAAACATCGAGGAAAATAATCTTCTCTTTATCTTAGGAACAGGTTATATTTGTACATTGCTGCCTGGAATTATTGAGTACTTTGCCTGTACTTTTTAAGTATAGTTATGGAAAGTCCCTTAGGTTATAGAAATAAAATGTATAATAAAACTCCAAGATATAATAAATAGCAATCAAATTTCTACAGATAAAACCCCACAGTTTAAGCTCGTGTTTTCTGAGGCAGAAGTGTTAATAGTGTGTGTCTGAAGAGTTCTATTGATTCTGAAAGCAATTCTCAATCATGAAATCACACAGACTTAGATGTTTCAACAGTTTGAGGGATAGTGATGGGATGGCACGATACAAAGAACCTGGTAGATTTAAATTGAAATTCTGTACTCATATTTACTAGCATTCAGAAAATTATTTAGACACTTTGAATCTTTTTCCTTACATGTATAACAGGAATAAGGCCTGGGTTAACAGGATCGTGGTGAAAATTAGAAATCATGAACTCACAGTGATCAACATGTAGCAGATATTCAATAACTAGAAAACATATTGACATCATTTGTATAAGGCATTTTCTCCATTTATGGAGAAAAACTCACCATTGCTTATGGAGAAAAGAGAGTTATGAGATAAGGGAAACTCTAGTAACAAAAATACGTTTTCCTCTGCCTCTTTTCTTAACTTGCGCCCCTTCATAAAGCCAATAGTGAGGTTTGTGGTGGGTCTAGGGAGCACAGGACCCATAACAGGTGGCAGTGCCCAAGCAAGGGCATAAGGATGGTGTCCCTGTAGTGGGGTAAGGTGGCCTTCCCTGCAGACCTAGAGCTTGAGAAGGGTGTCCATACAGGGGCCAGTCTGGCAAGGATGTCAGAGACCAAGAGTAGGGTTGGCATCCTTAGGGTAGGGCCTCAGTGTTGATAATGCTATGCGGGGGGGAAACCTTCCATGGTGCACTATATCCGGAAAAAAAATTACTATTTAGAGTCTTTAATATACCAATTTACAAAAAGAATTAAACACCTAAAAAATAAAAACATATATATATACCAATTTCCATTTTGACCCTCCAATAGCTCTTACTTTACAAATACTCTCTTAATTCCAGTCTGTGATAAAAGACCAGTTTCTATTTTCAAATCCCTATTGTAAATTGATACTGTCATAAAGTACTGTAAAAACAAACCCATAGAAAAATGGAGTAATAAAACAAAGACTTCAGAACTCAAACCTCCATTCTTAAGACATAGAATCACCCTGTTAAATTGAGGTGAATGTTTCCTGATGCCTACTCTCAAGTTCTGCTCTAAACTTGTCATGAACAGAACTGAGTTGTTTGCCCAGGAGTGCTGACCATAATTTGAGCAAGACTACTCTAGGTCACATCCAGCCTGCCTGTTTTACAGATGAGGAAACTGGCACAGAGAGACAAAGTGACCAGTCCAAGGACACACAATTATTAACACTCACGTCTCCAAACTAACATAAGAATCCTCTCTGATATTCTTTGTGTTTGAGAAGTAACCTCTGGGAAGGCAAAGGCTGAATGCATCTTGTCATTCTATCAGTGCTTATTAGCACGATTCTTACCTATAACAGACTCTCAAATTTTAAATTAATGGATAAATAAATGTCCAAACGAATGATTGAACCACCACCCCTATTAACCACACCCCTTCAAACTTATTGACTAATGTATAGTTTTCTCCAACTGGTTTATCCATCACATGGAGCATCTTGTGTCAGGGCTGTTCAAACAGTATCTCCGTTTGTAATTTCTAGGCACCTGTTAAAAGATAATTTTAGATGAAGAAATGTGTCAAGCTGAGATCCAGAATACAGAAACCTAAGCAAAAAATCTGGAAGGGAGGAGGGAAAGGGATGTGGGAAAGCGAGAGGAGCAGATCATAGACTCAACTATTATGTTTGTGTTATTCAAGTCTCTCAAAACTAAATCAGTATTAAGGCAACTTAATTAAACTCTTTCTCCTCTAACCAGGTGGCAACCAGGTGGCTGCTTCCAGATAACAGCAACAGAGAGAAACAGTTTTATCAAAGGAAAAGCTGTTTCCCAAGAGTTAGAAGTCTTGTCAAAGGAATAATTAACACTTTTTCATAAGCTGAAAAGGAACTCTCTCCCTCCCCTCTTCCCAAAATTAGTGTGTTTGTGTGAACAGTTAGCCAAGGGAGGAAATGTCTCATGTTAATCTAAAATATATAAATATTTCAATGAGCTTTTTTACTCAAATTCAGAGTAAGATGATTTTTTGTTGAAGACCAGAAGTTCACATGGACATTCTTCATTCTTCCAGCTCCCACGCTTCTGTCTGCCTTTAGCACTGACTGAAGTGACATAGTCCAAAGGTTCCTGCCCAATAGTTGCTTTGCTTACAGCTCTGCCTGTTCTTCAGTGCAACACAGGGAGTTGTGCTGAGTTGCGTTCATCACGGACGCAACACAAGGCGTGAGAATTCTTCTAAAATAAGGAACTGCCTGCACGTAAGTGAGGAAATAACTGTTTCATTTATTCCCACAGTTTGTAAAATTGCATGGAAGAGTTTTCCTCTGCAAGTATCTCTTTTTTCATTCAAGTTAATGTGAGGGTACAAATAACCAGTTTACAATATTTGCATTTGTTAAGTAGAATCTCTTGGAGTTAGTAGAGTATCACAAGAATGAAAAAACAAATATCCCATGTACTCAATACTACCATGACGCCAGCAGATGATCTAATAGACACCCACATAAGAGAAAAACTCATTTCAATGCAAATGTATTTTCAACCATAGTTAAAGGTACACGTTATCACTGTGGACTTGCTGCTGGGTTAATAGCCTTTTTCTAGCACTTCCTTCCTCTCACCTAGCCTTTCTCTCCCCAGCTGCCTCCTCACCATTCTAGCTAGTGGTCTAAAGCCTAAGGGTCCAGCAATCCTATTACAATGATAGCAAATAATCCTAAGTCTACTGCTAAAAGGTAAAAAGATGATCTGTTCTTGGAAATGAAGTTACTATAACAAATAAATCTTCCTCCTGGCATTTCAACTATAAAATAAATGTTTTAGGCTCAATGGCTTCTGAATTTCCTTCCCAGCTCTAAAAGTTTACAGCTCAATGGGGTACGGTATATCCCACTTAGTCCATAAGTCAAGCTTCCTGGAGCGCAGTACTTTGAGAGAAGTCAACTTTAAGAAACAAGCCAAAAGGAAAATACCATTTTCACTAAGTATTTTAAATTTAGCCATTTTAGTATCTTAAGTCTTATCTCACAATTAACATAAAATTCCTAGAAAGGGTCCTAGTATTTTTAAGTAGTCAATGCTAGACACTTTAGTTTATTTCATTTAGTTTTCCCAATTTTATTAAGGAAGTATTTCACAAGTGAAGAAATTGATGCTCAAAGAGGTGTTTTAATACTTAGAAGTAATTTAGTCAAAATGACATTTACCTATACCAGCAGAGCTCATGTTCAGAATTAATACACTACAATATTATATCAAAATATTTGTATTTTATTTTAAAGTAAACACATGGTCATTGCAAAGAAGAATAAAAAGCAAGGATAAAAGGTAGACAATTGGATCATTGCATAAAACAGTCATTCTCATAAAAGAAGGTAGTGATGTCCCAGAGGCTAAACAAAATATGTTCTTTTTTTAAAAGGCATAAAAATATGTACTTTCAAGAAAATTATTTTAGCAGAGCTAAGATGTAGTGGAAAGAATCATCACTTAAAGATATCAGCTTCAAGTAATCTGGAACATTCTTCCTCTTAGTCTTCCTCTTCCTCCAACAAAAGTGATAATTCTTCCAGGAGCCTAGTCCAGGCTCCTTATTTTCCCTAAGGTGTCTTTCATCCCTTGCCCCCTGAAATCCCACATCAGCTGTCTGTGGTTCACATTAGGTCAAGTCTTTGCAAAGTAGCCTTTTGAGAAAACAGCAACCATTTTTTAAAGAAAGTAATGACAAGGGGAACTTATGCTTTAACCTGTTTCTGGACATAACAAATTAATTCAGACCATGTCTTCCAAATTCACGTACCAGGGAAAATAAAATTTTCACCCTTATAAGCCTCCTGGAAACCAATAGAAATTTACATCCAGTAGCCTGGGCCCCCAAATTCTTCCTTTCAGCAGTTGATCTCTGGCATCTTAGTTTGGAGAATCAAGCTGTTAAGCTTTTGTAAACACTGACGTATTAAGGTTGATTGATACATCTGAACTATAGCACTGAAATTGAGATTTGTTTTTGGACAGTTGGCAAATCCTCCATAACAAATTAAATCCTCTGACCTTGAGGACCCTTATGCAGGCATCATGTGTTGGTTTTCCTGAAGCTCCAGCGCCCCATGGAAAAGTACAAATCCACAATTAGACTCATAAAAGCCTCATTTCTCATAAGAGACAGAGGTTCTTAAGATTTAGTCATAATATGGAAATTATGCAAAACTGTAAATGAGATTAACAAAAGGCAAATTACTGATAAGTTATTAACATTTGTAAAAGGCGTCATTTTACAAGAACAGCAGATCCTTTTGTGATGCAAATAATCATGCCTGTTCTTTTATCCTTTAAAAAAATTCAACATTTTTATATACTGGGTTTGTTTCGAAGACATTTAACTTTTTTGTCAGTCACATTTTAGCTAACTTCTAGAAAGCAGTTATATTTCAAGAAATCTTACTAAAAACTCTTTGCTTTTTAAAATGCAGACAGCCCACTTTGACATCTGCACCCCCAAAAAGGCAAGCTGTAGGAGCATCTGGGTCATGAGGTATATCCTAAAAAGAGCATCCTACTGCCCCATGTTTTTTCATTTTCATTTATGACGGTTTCTCTCCTTAAGCTGAACCTGACACAGTAAAATTACCTATGGCTTTCAATGAGCAGCACCTTAATTCACCATCTATAAATATTAGAACTGAAAGAGGGCTTAGAAATGAGGAAACTCAACTCTTAGTTGTTTGAAATTGAAAATCAAGTTGCGGTAAAGTGTCCATGGTTGCACAGGGAATTATCAGAAAAGTCACAGTCAAAGCTAGGTTTTCTGATACTAAATAGTGTGATCTTCCTAATATATCCTAATAAAATGTTTTCTTCTCTGTGGCACTTAATCCCTGTAATCTGTATCTGCTTCTATACCCGTAGGTCACAAATAGGATTAGCAAAAGTGACAGAGTTAAACTCCAACTCATGTTTCTTTTATCTGCGTGTGTTTTCTAAGTTCATTAGAAAAAAAAAAAATTTAAAATTAACTTCCTGTTCCTGTTTAAAAAATAGAAAATTCATTCTTGAAAAGGATGTTCACATCCTATGTACTTTCCAAACATAGAGATGCCTAAAATGGCAGCAGGCTGAACTTTTAAATATAATGAAGGTCTTGCATTTGAGAATCCTCTGCAACCAAATGACTTTAATCTGCTCTGTGTTTCTGAGATCTGGATCTAAGAGGAATATTTTCAAAGATAAGCATGAGACAGAAAGGAAATACAGGACTCCTGTTATCTACTTGAGTTTTAGTGTCCTAAACCTTTGAAAAGCTGTCCTGGAACAGGCACAGCTCAACCTCTTCTCACTAGGGCTGAAAGGAGGCTGCTTCTAACCCCAGCTTTAGTATTTCTCAAGAGGGCAGTTAAATAACAATATCTTTTCAGAAAGACCTAGTGAAGCTGAAAACTTCCCCGCCAACAAATCAGGTAGAAAGAAAATGGGCCTGGTGCAAAGCATCACAGAAAGTATTGGTTCTCAAATTTGAATGTTCATTGGAACAACCTGGGGAACATTAGTAGTACTAGTTGCCCACAAAGGCTGCAGGTATTCAGTGTTGCTATGGAAATTTTCATGAATATGTTTTTTAAATTCTGACCCATTTTTAAAATTTGTTCTATTAATTGATTTGTAAATATATGTCCTGTTTGTATGACTCTTTAAAAAATCTTTTAGAATAGTGTTAGCATCCAACAAGCTCTGTCTACTGATACTTGCCTCCTTGTATGGGTCCCCGACTTTCACATCATGCCAGGGCTTTTCTACATGACAATGAAATGGTGCAGAAGTGATGTATGATTAGAGTCTAAAAGATACTTCAGTGTTCATCTTAATGGTATTCTCTCTCTCTCCTTTCCACCCCTAGATCATTTGCTTTGGGGAAGCCAGCTGTTATGTCATAAACCACCCGTAGTAAAGAATTGTGGCCTTGCCCACAGCCATGTGAGAGAGTTTGTAAACCAATTCCCTAGCCCATCAACCCTTTGCATGATTATAGCTCTATTTGATGTCTTGATTGTAACCCTTGTGAGACCCTGAGCCACAATCATTAGGTTAGCTGCTCCTTGCTTTCTTCCCTTCAACAATTCTGTGAAAAAACCAAACATTGTTGTTTAAAGGTGTTAAGTTTTATTTATTTTTATCTCAGGTTAATTAGGTTACAATATTTGCATTTGTTAGAGTCCCTCTTATAGTTGTGTCCTGCACCCTTTTGGGTGCCATATACCTTTAAATTGTGTCCATTAAGTGGGAACACCTAAGGTGCTAAGTTTTAGAATAATTTGTTATGTAGTCATAGATTAATACACTCCCTATCTAATTTTAATTAGCAACTGGGCTTAAGCCAGCAAACTATTAAGGTTCCTAGATAGTTTAATCTTACTGGTATCTAATTTAATTCCACCATGAGAAGAAAATATACTAATGAATGTGTTAGCTCAGAAAATGTTGTACCATGTTGAAGTTACCATGTGCACTTGAAAAGAGAGTGTCTAGTTTGCATTTACTGTGTGTAATGTACTGCAGATGTAAATGTCAATTAGGTCACGTTAGTTGTTAGTATTTTTCAGATCTTAACATCTTCACTCTTCATCTGCCTAGTTTTGTCAATTTCCGAGAGAGAATTGCTGGACTTAACTATGATAATGGATTTATGTATTTTTCTTTTAAATTCTGTCAATTTTTGCTTCACACATGTTGAAGCTCCATTGTATCACATGCACATTCCTGATTGCTAAATCTTCCTTATAAATTCAACATTCTTCCTTATAAAATATTCAAATATCACTTTTGTTTCTGGTAAAACTCTGTAAAGCCTACATTATTTTGAGATTCTATTATCCCTACTTTTCATGAGCTTATTATTTGAATGGTATATATTTCTCCATCCCTTCACTCCCAGTTTTCTAGATAAAATATATTAAAAAATAAACTTTTATATTTTAAATATATCTCTTATCGACATATATGTTTTCTTTATGTAGTTTTAGGTGTCTTTTCTGTCCATTTTGACAGTCTTTGGTCATTAAGTATTCATTAAAGATAGTATATTATTGATATGTTTGAATAAGAAATGATTAGGTCTATAATTTTACTCTTTTGCTATTTGTGTCATCATATTTTTTTCTTGTTTTTTTCTTTCCTACTTTTTGTAGATTTGTCACATTTTAAAACTTTCATTTATCCTATCTACTGGTTAACAATACATCTTTGCATTTTTTAAATGGTTGCCTTATAATTATAATATTCATTTTTATCTTTTCACAGTCACCTTAATACTGTGCCACTTCACACAAAATATAGAAATCTTGTAATCAAATAGGTCAACTTACCTATAATTATGCCTGTGCTGTACTTTTTCTATGTCTTACATCTATATGTATTACACCTGTATAAACCACATGATGATATTTTTAAATTTTAAACATTTATATGTATTCTTAGTTAAAAAGAAAAAAAAATTATATTTACCCATATATTTATAATTTCTTTTTTTCCTCCTTTCTTTAAAATCTGAGTTATTCTCTTTTATCATTTTCCTCAGTCTTAAGAACTTTCTTTAATGTTTTTTGTAGTACAGGTCAACTAGCAATTAGATTTTTTTTTTTTTTAGTTTTTATATATTCAAAATGTTTTTATTCTATCTGCATTTTAAATGGATATTTTCACTGGATATGGAAGTCTAGTTTCCATATTTTGGGGGAATTAAAAAAAATGTTTAACAGTTTTCTGTTTTCCATTGTTTCTGATAAAAACCATCAGTCATCTCTGTTGTTCCCTCTAGGAGCCATCTGAAAAGAAACATCTTGGTAATAAGGGAATGGGGAATGGATTGGTCTCTCGTTAAAAAGGAAAAGAGCACAAGAACACATATATCATTGTTTGGCAGTCTCCACACCTGTTGTGTAAATAGCCATGGGATCACTTCTATTAAAGCCTCAGGAGACATCAGTTGGGGCTCCTCCTACTAAGACTGACTGCTGTGCCTTTGAGGCTCTCTGGTGCCTCTGACCTGACTGAGACAGCAGGATCTCTGCCAATGGGGAGCGATATCAGGTCAACTGTCTGCGTCCTGCAGTTTCATGGGCTGGGCTAGAGAGAGCTGGCATCCCACTCTGACAGTTCCCTCTCCCTAAGGTGTTCCCTCTCTGTAAGTTTTGTTTTTCTATAGTTGATTATGATGTACTTATGGGTGATTAAAAAAAATTATACAAAGATGGCCAACAGGCATCAGCCCCTGACAGGAGCTCCCATTGAGAGGGAAGGGAAATGTCCAGAACATACACAATGAAGTTGAAGATGGTGAGCCCAGCTGAGAGAGAAGAGTAATATCTGCAGAACACCTCTACTGAGGCAAGTTGAGACTCCAAGAAAGCAATCTACAGCTACATAATACTTCCCAAAGGAAAAGTGTCCATCCCTTTCCCCAAGAAAGTTGTATTTTTCTCTTTGTTTTCTCTTCATCTGCTCCTGTAAGTTTTCTACAGGTGAGCAGTGAACTGAGGACCTATTATCTCACCCCACATGTGAGAGTGACAAGAAGCAGGGGTCTACTTCCCTAGAGGGACCCTGCTGAGATTCTGAACACTCTCTCACCAGGCAGAAAAACTGAATAAATGTTTTCACTGCCATTTTGAATTTCCAGTCCACCTTTCCCTCCTTGCCTACAGAAACAGTGAGGGGGGGCCCAAGAGCAACATTCCCCACCCCTGCGGGACCAAGCACCCAGTCCCAACTCTGCAGCCAGAGACCTGCTAGAGCCACGTGCATACCCCAGGCAGCGGCGATCCACGCTCCCCCGGACCAAGACCTGCTACAGCCATGCACATTCCTAAGGTGGCAGCCGAGTTCCCAGATCTGGGGGGGCCCAGAACTGCTTGCTAGAGCCAGGAGTGTCCTATGTGCGGCAGTGGAGTTACCTGTTTCAGGCACCTGCTCCGGGTGGGCCCAGAACTGCCTGCTAGAGCTGTGTTCTCCCTGCACTTCTGGCTGGTGGCCTGAGAACTATGAGAAGACAGTCAGTTGAGAGGGAACTATACTAGAATGGTGGTACCCCGAGGCAAAGAGAACCACCCACAGCAGCAGGAACAATAAAGCTCACACCCCTGAGGCTCTTCCAGACAGACATGTTCTGCCTCTTTGGGCAACCAGAGGAAGTCGGCATCTTCTCCAGTGGCAGCCACTGACTGAACAGTTCTGGTACAGACTCCAACAATGTAAATTCAACATAAGATGGAATCAGTGGAAAAACTCTGGTAACTTGAATAACCAGAGTAGATCAACTCCCCCTAGTAAGGATAGGGCAGATGCAATTGAAGATACCATCCATAAACAGATGGCTAGGGTGTCAGAAATCAAGTTCAGAATCTGGATAACAAATAAGATTAACAGAATGGAGAAAAGAAGGGAATTAGAATTTCAAATTATTCAAAAAATGACTCAAGAATTTAATGATTTCAAAGATAAAATGACCAAAGATTATGTCACATTGAGGAAGAGATTGTAGCCCTCAAAGACCTGAAAAATATGATAGAATCCCTCGGTAACAAAATGGAGCAGGCAGAAGAAAGGATCTCTGCCATTGAAGACAAAGCTTTTGAATGCACCCAAGGGCTCAAAGAGGAAGAGAAATGGAGAACAAAAACGGATCATTCTCTCAAGAGGACTCTGGGATAATTTAAAGAAAACTAATATTTGCCTTATAGGAATCCCTGAAGGTGACAAAGTTGCTTCACAAAACACAGAGGCTCTTCTTCATGAAATTATGAAAGAGAACTTTCCAGACATGCCAAGAGATTCTGAAATTCAGATAGCTGACAGTTTTAGAACCCCAGCATGTCTCAACCTGAATAAGACATCCTCCAGGCACATCTAATTAACTTCACTAAAGTTAATAGGAAAGAGTAAATTTTGAAAGTAGCTAGATGTAAGAAAACCATGACCTACAAGTGGAAGGGTATCAGAATGACTGCAGGTCTCTCTGCTGAAACCTTTCAGGCTAGACAAGGGTGGTCATAGACTTTTAATCTCCTAAAACAAAATAACTTTTAACCAGGATCCTGTATCCAGCTAAACTGAGTTTCATTTATGATGGAAAAATTAAATACTTTAATGGCATTCACAAGTTGAAGAAATTTGCCATAACTAAACCAGTTCTCCAGGATATTCTCAGACCTAACCTACATAATGACCAATGTAATCCTCCACCACAAAAGTAAACTCACTCAGAAACTTTTGATCAAATTCCAACTTCCACAGTGGCAAAAGGATTAAAAATGTCCACTGGACTTTTGAAAAACTCAACACCCAAAATTTTACAAGGCTTATCAATATTCTCAATCAATGTGAATGGTTTAAATTGTCCTCTAAAGAGGCACAGGTTGGCTGACGGGACACAAAGACTCAGGCCAGATATCTTCTGCATACAAGAATCCCATCTTACCTTAAAAGGTAAATACAGACTCAGGGTGAAGGGATGGTCATCTGTATTCCAGGCAAATAGAAAGCAGAAAAAAGCAGGTGTTGCAATTTTATTCACAGATACAATAGGCTTTAAACCAACAAAAGTAAGCAAGGGTAACGATGGTCACATTATATTTGTTAAGGGTTATACTCAATATAATGAGATTTGAATTATCAATATCTATGCACCCAACCAGAATGAATGTACCTCAATTTATAAAAGATACTCTAATAGGTATGAACAACTTGATTTCTCCCAGCTCCATCGTAGTCAGAGATTTTAATCCTCCTTTGGCAGTTTTGGATAGATCCTCCAACAAGAAGCTTAGCAAAGAAATTTTAGATTTAAACTTAACCATTCAGCATTTGCATTTAATGGACATATACAGATCATTTCATTGTAACAAAATTGAATGCACATTTTTCTCATCAGCTTGTGGAAAATACTACAACATTGACCACATTTTAGGTCACAAGTCTAACCTCAGTGAATTTAAAAGTAGGGAAATTATTCCATGCATCTTCTCAGACCATCATGGAATAAAAGTTGAACTCAGTAACAACAGGAATCTGCAGAGTCATACAAAAACATGGAAGCTAAATAACCTTATGCTGAATGATAGGTGGGTCAGAGATGAGATCAAGAAGGAAATTCCCAAATTTTTGGAACAAAATGATAATGAAGACATGAGTTACCAGAACCTCTGGGATACCACAAAAGCAGTCCTAAGAGGGAAATTTATAGCCCTGCAATCCTTCCTCAAGAGAATGGAAAGAGAGGAA
>CAUYQV010058324.1:0-20828 GCA_963574575.1 Galagoides demidoff
TGCCTGGAAGCTAGCAAGCCCTCAAGGCTTATGGATTGGTGGGTAGATGGATGGATGAGTGGATGTACATATGGAATCAACATTTATTAGGGCTGACCGTGGGCTAAAAGAGTGATAGCAAGTCCCAGTGTGGACTGAAAAGGATCAAGGAAAGATCTGTCCCCAGGAAATCTCTAAGTAAGACAATGGATATAAACTAGGACCTCACAAACAGAAATTACAAAAAACATATGAAAAAGGTATTTAACATGACCAATAAATTGGCTTAGCGCCTGTGGCTCAATCGGCTAAGGCGCCAGCCACATACACACAAGGTGGCGGGTTCGAATCCCCAGCCCAGGCCCGCCAAACAACAATGATGGCTGCAACCAAAAACTGGCCGGGCATTGTGGCGGGCGGGCGTTGTGGCGGGCGCCTGTGGTCCCAGCTACTTGGGAGGCAGAGGCAGGAGACTCGCTTGAGCCTAGGAGTTAGAGGTTGCTATGAGCTGTGATGCCATGGCACTCTACCCAGGGGGATAGCTTGAGGCTCCGTCTCAAAAAAAAAAAAATGCCGAAAAGAGGTCAGTAATGCTAATTTCTAAATCAAATATTTGCTGATTTCAATAATATTAATACTACCATTAATTGAGTGCTTATATACACACACTATGCTAGTGAAATAAGTATTATTATCCATTGCTATAAAATTTTGGCACCAATTTATTTCTCATACCATATGTTGCTTTGCTGCAAGTCTCGTGCTCAAGTCAGTTGCCTCATCAAGTTGTCCAGCAGAGACTAAACTCCCTGGGTGGGGTGGACAGAACACCACAGAGAAAGCTTTCCAGGGCAGGAACCACCCAGAGGCCTCCCAGTTCACAGGCCTTCCCTGCAGGACCTCAGTGAAGACACAGGCACGGTGGACACTGGTAGATCGCACTGCCCTGTGGTTGCCATGGGACAAAGTAGCCTCTGCCACCACACTTTTGCTACAAACTGACGAGGGACGAGAGAGGGAACCTGAGTCCCATCAGAACAGATCCCAACAAAAGCAGCAAGTGGCTAGGAAGAAAATTGGATATTCCTGCTCGGATTAAATAATGGCACACATCACAACAGGGAACATTGTTTACAGTGAGCTGTCCAGGAAATGTAAAGCCCAATGCAAGAAAAAGTTCCTTATTTCTTCATGAGATTTCGTATTCAAATGTTCTCATTTCAAGAAATATGAGGGCCATCTGAAAAGTATCCAGCCACATAATTTACAAAATAGGATTGCCAAATGCTGGATACTTTCTGGAGAGCCCTGGTCTATGGATTTCTAGATAAGAGAGCGGAACTTGTCAAGGCCACACAGGATCGCAGTAGCAGACTGGGATCGAGACACAGTCTTGCTTCTACTCAATTGCAGCTTTTCCTGGAACTGGACCACCAGGTAAAAGTCTGGCAGTTTTCATGAAGATGTGTTTAGTTCAACAACTCGTTCCCAGGCACTGCCATGTGACAAGCACAGCGTTGGACCCCAAATGGGAGTCCCTGTCCTCAAAGAGTTCCCAGTGCACAGGAGGAAAGCTGGAAGCTGAGAGCAGAGAGCCACTTCCTATTAACGCCTGTCCTTCGGGCTGCACTCACAACTTCCTTTCAGGCTCAGAAGGTCTAACAAAATGACAGATTGCAACTCAACCATTTACCTTCTGTATAGTTTTCAGAACAACCGGGTAATTGTTGAAGAAATTGGTGTATGTGTTCAACTGGCTTCCGAACTTTAGCACTATGTCTCCCACGCAGTGAGCGGGGCCCCACTCCTGCAGTCTGTCTCTCAGGCTATCTAGAAACCACCTGCAATATAAGAAAAGCAGGACCAAGAAATATCAGCTCAGGGGAACCTACAAACTCAAACAAGTGATTCATTGTCAGGAGTGCAGCCTTTTTGGCCTAGTGCTTTATAGTAGGGCTTTGCTCAAGTATTCCATTCTTGTATTTTTGTTTGTTTTATTTCTTTGAGACAGAGTCTCACTCTGTCACCCTGGGTAGAGTGCCATGGTGTCATAGCTCACAGCAACCTCAAACTCTTGGGGTCAAGAGATCCCCTTACCTGAGCCTCCTGAGTAGCTAGGACTACTAGCACCAGCCATAACGCCTGGGTACTTTTTTTATTTTTAGTAGAGACAAGGTCTCGCTCTTGCTCAGGCTATTTTCACACTTCTGAGCTCAAGCAATCCACCTGCCTTGGCCTCCCAAAGTGCTAGGATTATAGGTGTGAGCACCTGGCTAAGTACTCTGTTCTTAACACAAAGTAGCCCAGACCTGCTGTACAGGGGCACAGGTCAGCTGTAGGGGACCCCATCTCTCCTCCTCAGTTCCTTGAGTCAGAACCCCACTCTGGCCTCCATACTGCTGCCCCAACCATCCCATTCCCTTGTCACTAGACAGGCAACCTTGATGGTTCACAGTGCTCCGAGGACAGTGATCCACTCATGTCTACACCCAAATGCTAGAACCCTGGATCAAAGGAAACCCCTCATACGGCTATCACAGGCCTTGAGAACTGAGCAGCCCCGGTCAACCTCTTCACTTCATAGAAGCTGTGGCCCCTCAGGGTCAGGAACCTAGTTACTGAGGCCAAGTTACCTAGAGTTACTGTGAGAGCAGCACATGATTGGTTTGTTTTCCTTAACCTCAGCTGGAAATGATCATTTCTCTCTCCCATGTTATATACTTGAAAATATGCCGTTACCTCCAGCCTTGTGCTCGCTAAGCAAAGGATCCCCAGGCTCACTCCCATCAAATCCTTCAATTCCGTTCCTGTTCAACTACCACTACTGATAAAAAACAGCGCCACCCCCCCCCCCAGCTCTCCTTCCCATTGTCTCCTGCGTGAGCAGGTGCTGACTCCACCCCTGGCACCAGGGTTGTGAACTGGGAAGGTGTGGCCCTGGGAGTCCCCACTCCCAGCCAGGGCCCCCACAAGTATCAGAGAAGGACTGACCCTCTATACAGCTTTAAAAACAACAAAGTGTGGGCTCCTCCCACTGCAACAATGAATCTTTTTAATAATACATGTTTAGGGTTTACCTGTTGAGACTTAAAATCTGCAGAACATCAGAGAAAATGATCTGGATATTTACAGCACTCAGAATTGCTCTGTTTGATGACAGTGCTGCTTTCAGTGGCATCACATAAACATCTCGCACAATTCCCAGCATCTGCACGTATTTCCTCTCACTCTGTAAGAGCTCCCTGACGACTCTAGTTCGCTTTTCTGCTGAGTCCATCTGGAGTTTCCTCTCCTATAAAAAGCAGTAAGAACTCATACAAAAAAGCATAAAGACTCTTTCCAGGCTTACAGGCTCGAAGAGCCTGGCAGTCCATGCAGTTAGAGAAGAGGAAGTCCATGGTTGGAGATGTGCAGGGTTGCAGGGAACCTTGAGAGGGGGCTGTGAAGGACCTGCTGGCCACGGCTGATCCCAAGCAACACCAAATAGCCCCTCACATCAGAGACTTATGCCTTTGTGGGGAGGGGACTTTTAATCTTAGGTCTGGAGCAGGGCAGATGGAAACTTTACTTTTATCCATCTATCCATCCAAATGAACATGGTAGGTGTCTTTATGCTGGGTGCTGGCTATGTACTGATGAAATACGACAGGGCCCTGCCGTATGGAGGTCACAGTCTAGTGGTGAAGCATGGGATCGTCCACTTCTGTTTTCCTGTTTCTTTTTCCTAGTAGTATTTTATTGATTTTATTTCTTCTCCTGCAGAGAAGAAGTGAAATGAGCCAGCCCTCTACTATAGTTTGAATGTGTCCCTTCCAAAATTCAGGTGTCACCAATGTGATAGCATTAAGAGGTGGGGCCTTTAAAAGGTGACTGGCCATGAGGGCTCCTCCCTCGTAAAGGGCTGGGTGAGGCAGTAGGTCCTCTCTGGCCCTTCCTTCTTTTTCCATGGGAGGACGCAGCAAGAAAACTCCCAGCTTGGCACCTGTAGCTCAGTGGCTAGGGCACCAGCCACATACACCAGAGCTGGTGGGTTTGAATCCAACCTGAGCCTGTCAACAACAAAATAGCTGAGCATTGTGGCAGGCGCCTGTAGTCCCAGCTATTTGGGAGGCTGAGGCAAGAAAATCGCTTAAGCCCAAGAGTTGAAGGTTGCTGTGAGCTGTGACATCATAGTACTTTACTGAAGGTGACACAGTGAGAATTTTTCTCAAAAAAAAGCAAGAAAAGAAAATCTCAAGGGTGCTGCAACTTGATCTTGAGCTTCTCAGCCCCCAGACAGTGAGAAATGAATTTCTGTTCTTTATAAACTACCCAGTACCAGGTATTCTATTATAGCAACACAAACAGACTAAGACACCCTCTCACTGTTAACTAATTTGCTTCCTACTGGCATAAGATGAAAAACTCAAACATATGCTCTTCTTTTAGCATACTTAGGAAAAAGTATCCAACTTGGGAGCTGTGAGCCCACCTCTCTGGCTAGCTAGGTTGCCAGATGTCCTATGTTTTCTATATTTCCAAATTTTCTTTTATTTTGCTGGAACTAGGCATTTTTTCCCCTTTCATATGTATATTTCAAAAGTTATAAGATGAGCATTTTTATAATAGAAAAACAATTACAGCATTTAATTTTTTTAAATGTAATGCCCTGGTATTTGAGTTTAGAACTATTAATACTCTTAGAACACAATTTCCTTTTTCTCTCCGGCCCTGAGCATACCCTACACTGCCCCAAATAAGACAACCCTGCTTCTGCTATTCCTGTTGCTGCCTATGTCTGCGTGCTGTGTGGATGGGTACCTCTCTGGTGAAGTGGCAGCTAAGGAGGGTCCAGCATCCACCATTATCTACAAAAGGCCCAAGGAAGGAATCAAGATGGATGGTGTTAATTTGAGGGCAGTGATGCAGTTTAAGATTAAGAGTAAACTAACAAGGCTCAGCACCTGTAGCTTAGTGGCTAGGGCACCAGCCACATACAGCAGACCTGGCAGGTTCGAACCCAGCCCAGGCCTGCCAAACAACAATGACAACTACCAAAAAATTTGGCATTGTGGCAGGTGCCTATAGTCTCAGCTACTCGGGAGGATGAGGCAAGATAATCACTTAGGTCCAAGAGTTTGAGGTTGCTGTGAGCTGTGACTCCATGGCACTCTACCCAGGGTGATATAGTGAGACTCTGTCTCAAAAAAAAAAAAAAAAAAAAAAAAAAGAATAAACTAATGAGAGCCCATTGAGAATGACAGGGCTTGTTGATGAGGCAGATCAGATTCCAATTTGATAGGCACCCGATCAATGAAACGAGCACACCAGAACTGCTGGACATGGAGCTGGACAATACAGTTGACACGTTCCAGCAGCATACAAGGGGTGTCAGGGGTGTCCACTGCAAAGGGAAGCTGGCATTTATTCTAGAAGACTGTCCTTACAGACCAAGAATACATTCTCAGTTAGAAAACCACAACTGGGTTCCATCAAATGGAACAGTACAGTTCTCTCTATTCTTTCATTTTTCCCTCCCCCATTCCCTTATTGTCCATAAAGGAAGTGGTGTATGTGAATGAGGTTTTTTTCAATTAATGGCCAATCGTCAAATGGTGGTGGGGGTGGGGAACAATACTGGTCCAGCGCAAAGGCTCCTTTCTCTCTCGGTGGCTTCTTTATTCAGTCTTTATCTTTATATCCTAATGGGTTTTTTGCTTTCACATATATACAGAAAGTGCCAAAAACACATCTTCACATTTTAAGAAAGGAAAAGACTGTGTTAAATTTGTAATACTCAAGTTTCGATTGACTTCAGCAGTCATAAGAGCTGCTTCATGTGACTTGCATTCACCTTTGTTACCGGCACACACTGAGTATCGTGTTACAAATTTAACAATGTTTTCATACAGGTGTGCGCATCTACATCCTTGCATATCTTGTTCAGTTGGACAATTTTGACATTTTTATTTATGATTATATAACTACGGACAATTTTATAACATTCTTGTGTGTAGCTCTTACAGTTAGGGTAATCTGTCAAACTAAAATTAAAATATAAAAAGTAATTTAAGGAAAAAAATGAGAAAACTTACTCTGAAATACTATAAACACACTGTTCTTGGTGACTCAGGTTTTATTTTCCAAATGCATAATCTGTATATAAGACATATGAGTTAAAAATTACATCTGCATCCCCCTTGGAAGTTGGCCGATAGTCCAAACCTGTATTTTTTCTGTGTATGTATGTATGTTTGAATATTAGAGTTATCCAACATTTGTGATCATTTGACTTAAGGTTGTCAAACCTTTCACTGTTGTCTTAAAACCATTGTCAGGGCAAGGTGTGGTGCCTAATGACTGTGATCTGAGCACTTTGGGAGGTGAAAAGTGAGTAGATGGCTTGAGCTCAGGAGTTTGAGACCTTCCTGAGCAAGAGTGAGAACCCATCTCTACTAAAAATAGAAAAACTAGCTGGGCATTGTGGTGGGCGTCTATAGCCCCAGCCACTTCCGAGGCTGAGGGAAGAAGGTCACTTGAGCCCAGAAATTTGAGGATGCTAAGAGTGACACCACAGCACTCTACCAAGGGTGATAGAGTGAGACTCTGTCTCAAAAACAAAACAAAACCATTGTCAGATGTTATTACCAATAGTGAGAGGACATACATATATTTATACATGCACACACACACACACACACATATATACATATTTTAATTATCCTAAGAGAAATTTTCAAGGAAAATGAAGAACTAGGCTCACGCCTGTAATCCCTGCACTCTGGGACGCCGAGATGGGTAGATTGCCTGAGCTCAGGGGTTCAAGACCAGCCTGAGCAAGAGGGAGACCCTGTCTCTAAAAATAGTCGGATGCTGTGGTGGCGCCTATAGTCCCAGCTACTTGAGAGGCTGAGGCAAAAAAGGATCACTTGAGACCAAGAGTTTGAAATTGCTGTGAGCTGTGATGCCATGAAACTCAACCAGAGACAACAAAGTAAAACTGTCTCAAAAAAACAAAAAAGAAAGAAAGAAAGAGGGTGGCACCTGTGGTTCAAACCCAGTCCTGGCCAAACTTCAACAAAAAATAGCTGGGCACTGTGGTGGGTGCCTGTAGTTCCAGCTACTTGGGAGGCTGAGGCAGGTGAATCGCCTAAGCCCAGGAGTTAGAGGTTGCTGTGAGCTGTGATGCCACAGCACTCTACCGAGGGTGATAAAGTAAGACTGTCTCTAAAAAAAATGAAGGAAGGGGAAAGAAAATGAAGAACTAACTGGTATAAAGGCTGAAGCTTCACTGTCAGGAGCAAAACAAATGGCAAGTTCATGTGATGTGATGTGATAATTGGCTTACCAGTTTCACCAGCACTTCCAGATTTAGATCTTTTCTACTGAGACTTGACTTTGTGTCCTGAGAATTGTCTTCTGTAACATTTCTTTGCTGAAGATTAAATAGAGAGTTATTTGGAGGATCTCTGCAAGCCCAGTAGGTCCTGCGGCCACAGGAGGCCCTTGGAAGCTGTCTGCTTCCAACCCTGACCACTTGTTCCCAGACACAGTGAATTCAATGCTTCACAAATGTGATGCTGCTTTTAAATTAAATTTTGTTTAAAAGAGTAGCCTTTGTCTCCCTTTAAACTACATTGTACTTGAGAAACTGAATTCATTGAAGCTCCCTTTTCCCTGGGAGGGGGGAGGGATAGCGCTGCAGGGGCTCCCCCCAGGTGTAAAGAATCACACCTATTCTTGAGAAAACAGGCTTCACTTCAGCTCTGTAGCTTCTCAGTTGAAGGTAAATAGGCTATTTTATTTCTAAGAAGCCAGAAGAAAAAGCTAATAACACTTTGTGAAATTCATCCCTTTTTTCACCTGATGAAAATGTGTCATTAACAATCCAAAGTACCCTTTAGGGGCCTGCACATTTAAATCTGGCTGCTTCTTTCATCACTTTAACTTGTCATTTGTTCTTATTATGGGCTTCAGATAATTTAGCCCACACCCCCACCTCTACTACTGCCTGCAGCATCCAGCATCTTCCTAGCAATGGAACAGAGATCTCCGTGTTTAGACCAAGAGATTAAGGTGAGTGATGGTCGTTGGGGCTGCCTTCCTAATCAAAGACAAAACTACCAATGGTAGTCCCTGGCTGTCTTGGGGCAAGGCTGGGAAAAAAACATAAATGTAAACCTACGATTCCTTGGCCTTACTCTACTCACACAAAAATGAGTATATTCTGTAGCTGCTGTGATCCTTATTGGCAGCCTGAAGCCTTTGTATGAGAGCCCTGGTCCATGAGCTGCAGGCGAGTCCTGGATACCAGGAGGACCCGCTGGAGTCTAAACTCCTGTGTCTGCTCCAGGGAGTTCTTAATCATTTCTTTGGTCTTCCTCATAGTAGCGTGGTATGGGCAAATCTCACTCTTGCTCAGGCTAGTCTTGAACTCCTGACTTCAAGTGATCCTCCCACTTTGTCCTCCCAGAGTACTAGGATTTACAGGAGTGAGCCACCATGCCTGGCTGGCAGCAGTGTTTAAAAATGTAAATTTCTCTTTGTGGTTAGGAAATTAATTGGGCATAGCAATTTTGTTTGAATCTAGAATTGGCAACTTTGTTCATTTTATATTATACATTTAATTGCTAGAATTTGTTGAGCTTCTGTAAGATTAAGAGGCCATCTGTTACTTTTTAGGGATAACCCAGAGGAGTAAGAGGGGCAATGAGCTTTGTACATTTATAAGAAAAACTATTGATTTGAGTTGGTGAGTCTTTCCTCAGCTCTCTCTATGGCATACACAAGGAAGACCGTAAGAAATAAGCTTACAGAAATGGGCTTTGATCACATAGAAGGAATTTTCCTCTAAGACTGAGTGCGGGCAGACGCTGCATTTTTCCAGAGACATTCTAGTCATTGTTGATGGTTCTGCCAGAAAACATTCGGCTGCCTGGATTGGGGGCCAGAAATAGTTGTGCAAATGACAGGTAGAGCCCAGGAACTATGATTCTAGCTGCCACCCATCACCATGGTAGTGTGGTATCAGCACAAACACCACCGGCAGACAGAAACCCGGAGGGACTAGCGATTGGGAGCAAGAGAGAAAGAAAGAGAAGGAGAGATAGCTAGATACATAGACGCAGAGTCCTAGATTTGACAGACAGGCCTATTTCACAAGCCCCGATGGAAGTGTCTTTAAAACAAATATCTCAGAGGAGCTTCCACTTTCCTCTGCTAGGGCTCCTGAGGCTTCTGAACGAATATCCACACTTTTCAAAATAAACCCTAATGTGAGCAGAAAATCAGCTTTTCAGTTTTACCCTGATTCAGTACTTATATTTAAGCTATAGTTCTTCCTCCTAGAGATTCCCCGCATTTGTTTTGTGGGCTTTGTGTTAAATCATAGAAAACCAAATGAGAATCTAACACACATTTTTTTCTAATTTGATTTTAAAAAAAAAATCAAAGCAATTTCTAGGCATTGAGGAGTTTTGCATTTCTCCAGGCAGACAATGTAAAAATAGCAGGCCCAACTTCCGGCAATGAGGCAATTTTAAGCCCAAATTTCATGCATTGTGTTATTAGCATGATTAGATGTTTAAGTCAGCAACAGGTTGAAAAGATTTGATTCGGTGTGAATTTTATTTGGCAGAGGAAATCTAAGAAAGTCTAAGAGTGAAGGTGACCAAGAGGAACTTCTCCAAGTGACCGCTTCCCTTAGGCACCAAAGTTCCCAGAAATGGTTCTCTCCAAGTTGGATTTTTCCCATGTACCCGTGATGCTTCAGAGGAGGAACCATCTATGCTTCTGCCCTTACTGCTTTTTCAAGCTGCTCTAAAGAGGGGCATTTCTGGGGTCTATATGTCCAGGGCTTATATCACCCTGGGGTGACAGATTTAGAATAAATGTGGATGAAAAAACTCCAGTGAGGTTTCCAGGGAGGCAGGACTCAGCTGATGTTGAGAAAGACTCTGGAAGAATTTGGAACCTGTGTAACGTGGTTCCGGGCTGATCTTTCCCTTTGCTGAACCAGGGAGAAAAGAGTGATATTGAGGCCCCGGTGCTATTTTTCAAAGGCTTTCATGAGCTGTAGGATGGATGGAGACTAAATCTACTCGATGGGAGAATAATCCCGGAGAAACTCAAAAAAACAAAGATGGCAGCTACCATAAAAGCAGCAGCATCTGAGAACAGGAAAGGGAAGGAATCAGGATTAAACCCCCACCCCAGTGTCCCCACACTGCCTGCGGATTCTGCGGACAGAAACTCCTCACTCCCTGCCATCCGTTTCCATGCAGGTCTCATCTATCATGAAGACGGGGACGTGCTCTGGGCCTCCTCTCAGGGTTGAGGGGTCAGCTCCTGCCCCCACTGAGGGACCTGAACTGAAAGGCGGAGGACCACCCCCTCCCTGAGAAGAGGCCTCTGAGAATTTCCGGGAAGAATTAAATTGGGACTAAAGATAAATTTCAGGGTGGGGCAGCAGGAAGAAGGGTTCTAATCTAGAAAGGGCTGAGGCACCCCAGAGAGGTCTTTTTTAAGGGCCCTCTCAGGGATATGTCTATGGTCGGAAAGAATTAGACTAAGGGTCGTGCTGTGGTACAGCAGAATGGTGGGTCTAGGTGTGTACAATGGCTAACACCTGTAATCCCAGCACTCTGGGAGGCCGAGGTGGAATATTGCTTAAGGCCAGGAGTTTGAGACCAGCTTGGGCAACGTAGCGAGACCCCTTCTACACAAATGTAAAAAAAAATAGCCAGGAATGGTGCCAGGTGCCTGCAGTCCCAGCTTCTCAGGAGGCTGAGGCAGGAGGATCACTTGAGCTCAGGAGCTTGAGGTTGTAGTTATGATGAGGCCACTGCACTCCAGCCTGAGCAAAAGAACAAGACCCTGTCTCTGAAAAAAACAACAAAGAGCAGTTCTGAACGACAGGACTTTTATGTTGCTGAGTGTGTTAGGGAAACCTTGACAGAAGGGTCACTGCCCCCAGCAGCCTGTGTCTGCCCTTGTCCTGCCCTGTATTGTCCTTCAGACGAGCCTGAATAAGACCCCCAGACTGTAGGTTAATAAGGCAGCAAACAGTTCATCTGCTAGGCGGGATCATCAGCAAGGGGAACCGGCAAGTCCATTCCTGCCAACAGTCTTCATGTGAGTTGGTGTCAGGAACTGGCATTTCACACCTTCAAACATCAAAGATAGGTGACTTATCTATGAACATAAAGTGTTTCTAAAATGACATTTTCCCTATACATAGAAATTAGCCCTCTGAATAGTGATACAGTTCCTAGCATTTCCTGAATCCTGTTTATTTCAGGTAACCAAGAATGCATGGATTCTGAATATAGGAATAGCAAAATTATTCTTTTTTATCTGAAAAACTAGCTTCAACCCCCCTTTTTTTCTTTTGTGAATTTGAATGCCAAATAAAAAAGAGCCATTCTTAGGACGGCGCCTATGGCTCAAGGAGTAGAATGTCAGCCCCATATACCGGAGGTAGCAGGTTCAAACCCAGCCCCAGCCACACACACACACACAAAGAGTCATTCTTAGTTTCTCTCTCTCTCTCTCACACACACACACATATCTTAACATCTTAAGACTCAACTAAATCGCAAAGCAAAATGCAAATTTCTAGTTCCTCCCCCACAACCAATAGTGTTCTTCAAGCCAGCATGGTATACAGTTCATGCTTTTAAGTGGCTTAAATGTTACCCACATTATGAAAGTATAACACAATCTTTTTTATAATAGTTTGTGAAAATGAAGTTCTTAGGAGAAATGACAAGTTGAAAGCTTTTGGGGGAATACTAACATTATCGTTTATAAATTTCTTCACCATATCTGCCTAATTCTACAGTAAAACACAGGCATAAAAATATAGCAGCAACTTTACCTTTGTGAATAGACTGAACGTTGCCTTTGGTTCACATTTTGTCGGAATAACATTTCCTTCCAAATCTTTGCTCTTTTTATCACATTTCTTCAGCAGAAAATATGACAAAAATTCCAGAGGTCTGTCCTAAAAAATATACCCCCAAAAAATTCCTATTTAAGACTTTCATCTGAAATGCAGTTCATCAAAAGTGCAGCAGAAAAGAGAACACATTTTGAGTAGTGCTTTCAGCTTTCTGCCTAATTTACGTGTCCAGAAAACAAAGTGACTATGACTTAGTTACAGTCAGTAAACGGGACTTTTCTAGTTAGTCTTATATTCCAATTGCTCTTGGTTTCAACTTTTTGTTCCAGTCCAGTTAGGATCCCAAAGTCTTATCAGGGGGTCTCTTAAGATCCAAACCAAAGTGGTCCTCACCTTCCTTTTGGCCAGTTGAGGAAAGGGGACAGGAAGGGCCTTGTTTTCCGGGGAAAGAAGGCCAAGGAGAGGCAACAGCATCCTAACTGATGGGAACAACCTTCTGAGACTCTATTTGGCTCCCTCTCAGGTTATAGATTCGAGCGCTATCAAAGTTACGTTATACATGGTTACTTTTAAACAATGAGGTGAGAAGAAGTACACTGAGCCTACACCAAATACGTTCAGTCATTCTTTGGTGTTTAGGAGCCGTGTAGGGTCACCTCTGGGAACATCCCTGCTCACTCTATCAGCAAAGCTCGCCCGGGCCTTTCCTCACTTGGGCTGCCTGAGCCTTGGCCAGTCTGCTGAGCTGAGTCTCAGAGGAGACAAAGCTGCTGGCGCTGACCTGGGAGCCAAGTTGCCATCAGAGCAGATCCACGATATCAAGGAGCGAGAGCGTGAGTGGAGGTGTGGTGAGTGACCCACAAAGTAGAATTGTGACAGCGGAGGAGAAGGCTGTGAGAAGCTTTCCTTGGGAAACTGAAGGCCTTATGTCTCAAGCATGCTCACATCATCCCGATTCCCATCCTAGTCCCCCCGTCCCCACCTTCCTCTCCCCTTGCGTCTGGAGGCTGGCCTCTCCTCACTGTTTTCTGGAACGTCCACTAACTTTTCTGGGAGAGTATCTGGGATTCATTTCTGATGGAAATGTGGCTTCCCCACTCCCACCCCGTCCCCAACCCACCCCCTGATTTGCTTCGTTCCGTTCTTTTGTCCTCTCTCTTCTTCTGTCCTCTGGCCTCTTTCCCTTCATCCTATTACACCTGAGCTCACGCTTTCCTCACACTAGTAGTAATTGGTTTCACTGTTGAGTGCTGTTCATGTGAAATATAAAACCATGAACACATTTTGTAAAGAAGTCACTACTGACTGACATGAAGGAGAAGCAGAAAAAGGTGCATGAGGTAACAGACTTGACAAGACTGCCCTACTCCGTCACGTCTGGCTTGTGCCCCTGGTGCCTCTTGGGCCCAGAATCCCTCAGTGGCTGTTTTTGTACACTGATGTCATTTCGTTGAGAATTGCGTCTGAAAGGGATAAACTAGTTAAAAAAAAAAAAAAAAGATAAAGACAAACGAAGAAGTTATTTAAACGTTGGGGGTTTACATTCTTCTTCCATCAAAGAATCACTTACAGAATCTTCTGTGGACAGCTCCATCAGACCATCTGCCAGAGCTTGTACAATTTCTCGGTTATTCAGAATGTGGGTCATACTCATGGTGTCAAACATAAACTGCCCTGCGGATAGAAGGCCGTGTGCCCTGTCGTTAGTTTATGTAGGTGACACACTCAAAAGGAAAGCAACTCTCTCCTCACACTTGCTTTTTAGTGTAAAAAAATGCAAAAATAGAAGTAAAAATGTCTTCCACTATGAGGATGTCTATTATGCTGAAATATAAAGTGAGCCAAAGGAAATTAAATGTGCAGTACCCTCCCTGGCAAAGTTGATATTGACATGAAATCTCTAAATTGGACAATAAGGAGAGAACACATGAAAAATAGCCGGACAAGTTTAAGGGCTCTTTGTTTTGTTTTTGTTTCTTTGAGACAGAGTCTCACTCCATGCCCTGGGTAGAGTGCCATGGCATCATTTGTAGCTCACAGCAACCTCAAATTCCTGGGCTCAAGCAAGCCTCTTGCCTCAGCATACCAACGAGCTGGGACTACAGGTGCCAGCCATAATGCCCCGCTAGTTTTTCTATTTTTAGTAGAGATGGGGTCTTGCTCTTGCTCAGGCTGGTCTCCAATTCCTAAGCTCAAGCAATCCACCCTCTGCCTCCCAGAATGCTAGGATTATAGGAATGAGCCACCATGCCCAGACAACCCTATAATTTTAAATGTTAGACTTTTGATTCTACCAAAAATTCTTCTACACTCTCTTTATCTTTGGGCTGAAATACATAAATATAGAGCATGCCCAAAAAATGTATATACATTTTAAGAAATGTTATCTACGTTTTACTTTTCGAAGTAGAATTGAAGGTCTCGTGACTGGTTAAGTGCACCTAGACCTGCTACACAGTTCATTTTACCTGCAATTCACACGCATTTTGGAAACGATCAACTTTCCTTCCAACAAGATCTCTTTAAATGTGTATACATTTTCTGGGCACCCTTTGCATTAAAATTCATAGAGAATAATACACAAACATACACAGACATCTTGTAATTTTTTAAACACTTTGAACAGCATGGAATTATTGGAAAACAATTTTCCCCTTGACTTCTCATTGCCTACATATCTCTGCTTTTCTTTCTAGTCCTTAATGTGTGTAGCTATGAATGAACAGAGAGAAATAATTTCTCCCTGTTTATAGCTTCAAAACTATAGGAAGGATTGGTTGAGTCCTTCCTAAATGTGGTGCAATGTGTACTACAAAAACACAAGAAGACAGATCACTGTTTTGGAGGTGTTTATGTAAAGAAATGCAGGATATATATGGAAAGATAAAATATCTGTATGCACAGGTATTGTATTGATAGTAACTATGTAAACTGACCTTAAATAAGGAGTTGGGCTGAGGATGAGAAGCAAAGCATAGATAAAGAAGGACTTGCATTATAAATGGCGTTTTAGTTGGCTGGAAAGCATTAGTAAAAAATGGAATAGGTAGTTACAAGTGAGAAAAAACCTGTCTCTACCCAGATGGACAAAAATATTTCATTTTTAAAAACAGACTAATTGGCTCAGTGCCTGTAGCTCAGCAGCTAGGGCACCAGCCACATACACCAGAGCTGGCGGGTTCGAATCTAGCCCAGGCCTGCCGAACAACAATAACAACAACAACCAAAAATAGCTGGGTGTTGCAGCAGGCACCTGTAGTCCCAGCTACTTGATAGTCTGAGGCAAGAGATTGCTTAAGCCTAGGAGTTGGAGGTTGCTGTGAGCTCTGATGCCACGGCACTCTACCCAGGGTGACAGCTTAAGGCTCTGTCTCAAAAAAAAAAAGAAAAAAAGGTAGCCCGGCATTGTGGGGGGGGTGCCTGTAGTCTCAGCTACTTGGGAGGCTGAGGCAAGAGAATTGCTTAAGCCCGAGAGTTTGAGGTTGCTGTGAGCCATGATGCCACAGCATTCTACCAAGGGTGACATGGTGAGACTCTGTCTCAAAAAAATAATAATAATAAATAAAAATAAATAAAAACATACTAATTTAGGTGAAGATGCAAAGTTGATCATTGTATTATGGGTATGGAGCATGAGGGGGGAAATAAATTCAGTGATGTCCCATAGCCTCAGCAAAGGCCCATGGAGCCCATCACCAAATGACACATTTTAGATACAAAATAAATAGAACTTAAATTACAGAACAACTTAGGTAACAGGTGCTGTGGTATAAGAGGTACTTAACTTCTCATGCAAATTCAACCGGAAAAGGACACAGCTTTCTGGCTTAGCAAACACAAATTTTGTCTAGAACATAAGTAGGGATTAATAAGATGGTGAAATTTTATTTTTTTTTTTTAAGATGGTGAAATTTTAAAATAGGAACCAGCGTCAGCATTTTTAGCATGAATATATTTGTTCTTAGTGGGTTCATTGTATTTGAAAGGCAATGTGAAAAACATAGGGGATAAAGTTTTATTGATGATGTTTGAGAGTTGGAATGTACTGCACCATTCCTCAGCCTGTACTTGCTCTGGGTATGTAGCCAGCCTCATGCCCAACCTGAGACCGCAGCAGCGAGAGTTCTCACCTATCACCCTGCCGCTGATGCTCTCCCGCAGCTCCTTGAAGAGAGGACGAAGCTGTTTCCTTACCGATCTCAAGGTGTCTTCCAGAAAGTCCGTGAGGCTGGTCCACGTCTGCAGCTTCGGCTGGGTGAAGTAGAGAGAAGGGGGTGCCCTTCCCCACGGGGGTCCCAGCCAGTCACTGAGAACTGACATTATTTTCTCCTTTTATTCTTGCAGACTTGAACTTAGATGAAAAAAATTCTACTTCATGTTTCGAGTACAACAAACACTTGGTTGTATTTCTGTCAGGTTTACTATTCCCCTTTCTCATTAGAAGACCAATAAACACCAACGTCCGTTTCCAGAGGTAAGTTTAGAAACCCAACAAATCATTTCCAATGCCTATCTGCTCTTTGCTAGACAAAGGACATATTCTATTTGAAGTAAAAAATTGAATAGCTTCTGATTTTTGCATCAGGAAGCAGAGAAGTCTCCTAAGTAAGAGTATAGTGCTTCATCTTTCCAGTCTAAAAGTGAAAATATAAGAAAATCCCACACTGCCTGGTTTCCCCATCAGGCCATTGAAGGTCAGCTCCATTGTAATCCATGTCCTTCTTACAACTATGTCAAACTGCCACCTCTCTCTGCAAATATCTCTATGTGACCATAGCAGGTACTTAAGAAAGTCTCTCTCCTTGAAAAGCAATGGCTTGTTAAATTTGATTTTCTGTCCTGAATGCCGTTTCCTCTACGCTTATTGACAGACATGTGAGAAGATTTATAACATTTTCTTTTATAAAGAGAATGAGAAAAAGGAGGGTAAAGAGGGTGAGCAGGAGGAAGGGGAGGCAGTGGAGGAGAAAAGGCAGAAAATCTATTTTGTATTGTGAGTGACACCTGTCGTGCTCTTTTAGGCCATTTCCTCTCTCTGCAGGGCCAAATATGCTGTCATTTGGTGATGTTGCTGTATTGACTAAAATTAACCAGTGGCATTTGCTTCAAAACTGGGCTGGGTCAACGTGCTTTTGTTATATCTACATAGAATCTCTTCCTTTACAAGTTCCCAGCCATGCCAGCTCTCCCCAGTCCTGAAGGGCTCTTGGCCTTTGAGAGTAGAGAAGTCGTGCTTTGTGTAGTTTCTACATTGTTCCAAGCCCTGCCTGAGAGGAATCCAGGGTGTTTTAAACAGGGAGTGATTGGCATTAATGTAACAAAGCAATTTGGTTCTCTTCTTGGCCAGCTAATGTTACATTTTGATTTATGTTTTGATTAATATCTAAATTAAAGTTTGCTTTCAGGTGTATTTTGATCTTCTCAGATAACGCTACAGAAATGGAACCTCGACAAACTGTTCTTAGTAGTTTCACAAATGATCATTTGAGGCAAACTATTTGCAACAAATAATCCCATTCTAAGCAAATTACTGAGTGGCATGAGATTACCTAGTTTGGGAAGTAACCGTATTCCTTCTTCAGGGAAGGAATTAAAGATAGTCATTGCTTTTTTTTTTTTTTTTAGACAGAGTCTCACTCTGTCACCCGGATTAGTTAGAGTGCCATGGCATCATCATAGCAATCCTCTTGCCTCCGCCTCCCAAGTAGCTGGGACTATAGTTGAGACAGAGTCCCATTCTTCATGCTGGTCTCAAACTCCTGAGCTTAAGCAATCCACCTGCCTTGGCCTCCCAGAACTAGGATTACAGGCACGAGCCACCACCCCCAGCCATGCCAGTACTATTAACTGTACTTTGTTTTCTGGCAATCCTGGAGATGGTATATATTATTGGACGTGGTGGTCAGCTCCCATTATACACTTACTGTGTTGGTAAGAGCCAGTTGCAATCCCAGTGGGGGCGGTAAAGAATGTGCCAGTTAGTTGAGTCAGCTGAGAAAGAACTTCCATTCCTGCCTCTGCATAGTAAAATACTGTCGTTAGTTTACTCACAGGTTTTGCCATGAAACAAGTAAGATTCAGGAGCACTACACTGGCTGAGAAAGGCCCTAGGAGTTCTCATCTTCCATTCAAACCCCTCCAGTGAACAGTCCAAAAACACTTTATAGTCCACACCTAAATACTAAAGTTGAGCACTTAATCATGACAGTTAAGCAATAGAGTTGGGAAAGATGGCATGAAGTTTGACCTAGAGCTTATTTTCAAATTTGGATCCTCAGCCCAAAGACAGGGAAAAATCTACATATATTTTCTAATATATGTTTCTGACACAAAGGAATCATCTCATTGTAAGAGGACAGATTTAAACAGTTAAATACAGGATGGAATGTGACGGTTAGATTTGAGTGGGGCATTAATTTCACCCTTTCTTCAGAGATACAACGTATAAATTGAATTATTGAATTCAGCATACAGATTGAATTACTTGGAATGAAACTAATATAATGGGTAATTTAATTGTGTGTAGTCCAAGAATAAATAATTATTTCTGGAAACAGGATGACAGTAGCTGAAAGGTTGGAATGTTTCTCACTGGCATCTAATATTTTTATTGACAAATAGAGCAACGAAATAAAATAGAGTCCACAAATGAGCCTGCATGTACATATTCAATTTCTTTGAACAAAGGTACAAATGAAATTCATTGAGAAAAGGATAGTAGTTACAATAAATAGTGATAGAATAATTAGATATCCATGTTAAAAAAATGTTAACTTAATCCACACCTCATGTTCTAAAGAGAAATGAAGCAAATGGATCCCAAATCTAGATGTCAAACTTGAAACTATAACTAATTTAGAAAAAAATAGACAATCTTTGTGATCTTCGGCTAGGTAGAGAGTTTTTATTTTGGGGGTGAGGGGTAATGTCTCACTCTGTGCTCTGAGTAGAGTGCTGTGGCATCCTACCTCACAGCAACTTCAAACTCAAGCGATTCCCTTGGTTCAGCCTCCCAAATAGCTAAGACTACAGGCACTCACCACAATACCAGGCTAGTTTTTCTATCTTTATTAGAGGGGTCTTGCTTTTACTCAGGCTGATCTCAAACTCTTGAGCTCAGGCCATATACCCACCTCGCCTCCCAGAGTGCTAGGATTACAGGCATGAGCCACCGTGTCCAACCCTAGAGAGTTTTTAACTATGACACCAAAAACATGATCTATACGACAAAATCTTCATACATTTGATTTCATCAAAATTAAGAACTTCTCTTCAAAAGAAATTGTTCAGAGAAGGAAAATATAAGTCACAGACTGGAGAAAACATTTGCAAGTCACTTATCCAGAATGTACAAAGAGCTCTCAAAACTTAATAAGAATATAACCTAGTTTTTAAAATGAGCAAAAGATTAAGACAGACATTTCACCATGGAAGATGTATGAATGACAAACAAGCACACGAGAAGATGCTGAGCATCATTAATCATTAGAAAAATGCAAATTAATGCCACAATGAGCTACCCCTTTGAATGGCTAAAATTAAGAAGCTGTATCATACCATGTGTTGGAGTGCTAGCCAGCTGGAGTTCTCAGATGCTTCTAGTGGAAATGTCGAATGGTACAACCACTTTGGAAAACAGTTTAGCTGATTTTTTACAAGTTAAACATATATACCCATCATATGACCTCACCATTCTACTCCTAGGTATTGATGTAAGAGAAACGAAAGCATATGCTCACACACGTGTTCATAGCTGTTTTATTTGTAACAGCAGAAACCAGAAAGAACTCAAAAATCTGTTAACAGATAAACGGGTAAACAATTTGTGGTGCGTCTGTACGATCTAATAATTCTCAGCTGTCAAGAGGAAGGAGACGTTGATACATGCATCAAATGGAAGAATCTAAACTAAGGACTCAGAGTGAGAGAAGGCTGACGACAAAGAGGACGTATTGTACGTTCCCCTTCCAGAAGCTACGGAAGATGCAAACGGATCCATGTGAGGGAGAGGAGGCCAGTGTTCGCCTCAGGTTGGGGATGGGGAGAAAGCAGGAGAGAGGAACTACAGAGTGGCAGAAGGGAACTTTGGGGGTAACGAAGGTGTTCATTTTCTTGATTATTTTATGGTTTCTTAGGGTAGGTATATGTATGTCAATATTTATCCATTTGAACACTGTATGAATGCCAATTATATTTTAATTATACCCAAATAAATCCGTTTAAAAATTTTAAAATAATGCCCCCCAAAAGATGAGCCTTAAATTTTTGGCTTGTGCAGTGACTGGTGAATGATGATGTTCTTACTGAGGAATCTGGGGAAAGAGTAGTTTTAGTGCTAAGCAGGTAATCAAGAGTTAGTTTGGGGTGTGTTAACTTTGAGATATCTATGAGACATGCAAATTAAACATCCAAAGAAGATGTCAAGTGGGAATTAGATATATGAGTCTGCAGCTCAGAGAATTCAGAGCTGGAGGCATAAATTGGGGCGTCTTTAGCATTTAGATGGAATTTAGATGAGAGCGCCCAGGGAGAGAACATACACACACACACACACACACACACACACATGAGATGGGGCAATTAGGTCAAGAACTCATCCTAGGAAAGTGCTCCATACCTCGTGGCTCATTCACCACACAGTCACCTTCAAAGTCCCCCCGGGGAACCAAGGCACTGACACCAGCACCTAGTTGACCCTTCCAAGCAATTTTTTTTGTTTGTTTTTTTGGGCAGAGGAGATGAGATGGAGGCTTTGTCCTCCAAGCCTCACTCTCCTCCAACTTTTCTTTTTTCTTTTTTTTTTTTTTTGAGACAGAGCCTCAAGCTATGCCCCGGGTAGAGTGCCATGGCATCACAGCTCATAGCAACCATTAACTCCTGGGCTCAAGTGAGTCTCCTGCCTCCGCCTCCCAAGTAGCTGGGACCACAGGCACCCGCCACAACGCCTGGCCGTTTTTTGGTTGCAGCC
>CAUYQV010058326.1:0-10278 GCA_963574575.1 Galagoides demidoff
TGTGGTCCCAGCTACTTGGGAGGCTGAGGCAGGAGACTCGCTTGAGCCTAGGAGTTGGAGGTTGCTATGAGCTGTGATGCCATGGCACTCTACCCAGGGGGATAGCTTGAGGCTCCGTCTCAAAAAAAAAAAATAAATAAAGGCTGCTTTCAAATTGTCAAGTATAAGACTGACAATATGAAATTGCTAATATTTGACTGTTTTAATATATAAAAATGGCAATTTCATTTGGTTCATCCTAGAAGAGGATATAGGCTTATATAATATTATAGAGGGCAAACCAGAATCACTGAGTGAAAGAGGAAAGCAAGTATTATGTCAATGCAGGAAGGAATTTGTCACAATCAAATGTTCCAGAACCGAGTGAGCTGCCTTGCAAACACCGAGGTTCCCTGTCTGTAAGAGAACTTAGGGAGAGCTGGGTGACAGTCTTTGGTGCTGTTTAGAATTTTCTGCATTGGCTCTGCACCTGTAGCTCAGGGAATAGGGTGCCGGCTATATACACCAAGGCTGGCGGGCTTGAACCTGGCCCAGACCTTCTAAACAACAATGACAACTGCAACCAAAAAAAAAACAGCTGGGCTTTGTGGCGGGCGCCTGTAGTCCCAGCTCCTTGGGAGGCTGAGGCAAGAGACTCGCTTAAGTCCAAGAGTTTGAGGTTGCTGTGAGCTGTAATGCCACAGCACTGTACTGAGAGCAACATAGTGAGACCCTGTCTCAAACAAAAAAAAAAATTTCTGCATTAAGTGGGAGAGTCTCCACAATCCAGCCTGCATTTGCAACCTAGCCAGCTGGTTAGGACAGAACAAGGACCATAAACCAGACCACTCAGGGGACCTAGCCATCCCTTGTTCTTTTACCCTGCTATGTCTTTGTGCATGTCAATCCCCTTGCCTAGAATTTATATCTCCCTATGAAACACACAGCAGAGTTCTACTCATCACTTCAGACTCATCTCAAGTGTGGTCCCCATCTGCTCTGTCATGCTCTCCTTTATACCACCTAGGACCTTGTGCTGACTTCTGTAGTGGCTCTATATTGTTCTTTTGTTTGTTTGTTTGTTTTGTTTTTTTATTTGCAGTTTTTGACCAGGACTAGGTTTGAACCCACCATCTCCGGTATATGGGGCTGGCACCCTACTCCTTGAGCCACAGGTGCCACCTTTTGTTTTGTTTTGTTTTTTGAGACAGAACCTCAAGCTATTCCCCTGGGTAGAGTGCTGTGGCATCACAGCTCACAGCAACCTCCAACTCCTGGGCTCAAGCAAGTCTCTTGCCTCTGCCTCCCAAGTAGCTGGCACCACAGGCGCCCACCACAACGCCTGGCTACTTTTTTTTTTTTTTGGTTGCAGCCATCATTGTTGTTTGGCGGGTCCGGACTAGATTTGAACCCACCACCTTAGGTGTATGTGGCTGGCGCCTTAGCCACTTGAGCCACAGGTGCCAAGCCCTCTATATTGTTCTTTAGCAATTTTTTGTGTACTTTTCTCTTTCCGATCAAATGCAGCTGCTTGTGGACCAGAAACACGTCTCTCTCATCTTTCTATTCATATGATTAGACGGATATCTGCCGGGCGGTGCCTGTGGCTTAGTGAGTAGGGGGTCGGCCCCATATACTGAGGGTGGCAGGTTTGAACCCAGCCCTGGCCAAACTGCAACAAAAAAAATAGCCAGGCATTGTGGCGGGCACCTGTAGTCCCAATTATTCGGGAGGCTGAGGCAAGAGAATTGCCTAAGCCCAAGAGCTGGAGGTTGCTGTGAGCTGTGATGCCACAGTACTTTACTGAGTGTGACAAAATGAGACACTGTCTTTAAAAAAAAAAAAAAGAACAATATCTGCCACATGGCAAATATTCATTAAATGAATTAGGTTAGGGCCTGGTGTGGTGGCTCTTGAACCCAGGAGTTTGAGATTGCTGTGAGCTATGACACCAGGGGACTCTACCTAGGGTCACAGGAGACTCTATCTCAAAAAAAAAAAAAAAGAATAAATTAATGAGGCTACATATTTGATTTTTTTTTTTTTGAGACAGAGTCTCACTATGTCACCCTCAGTAGAGTACTGTGGCATCACAGCTCACAGCAACCTCAAACTCTTGGGCTTAAGCGATTCTCTTGCCTCAGCCTCCCAAGTAGCTGGGACTATAGGTGCCAGGCACAACGCCCAACTATTTTTTTTTGTTGTTGTTATAGTTGTCATTGTAATTTAGCTGGCCCAGGCCAGGTTCGAACCCATAACCTCGGTGTATGTGGCTGGCTCTGTAATTGCTATGCTAGGAGCGCTGAGACACATATTTGATTTTATATATCTATAACATCAAAATAATTGTTACATATTTGGAAGTAAACATTAATTGATTAATCCAAAGTTAATGTTCCAAGCTTGGTGTGTTGGTACATGCCTATAGTCCCAGCTGCTTGAGAGGCTGAGATGGGAAAATTGCTTGTAACCAGGAGTTTGAGACCAGCCTTGGCAACATAGTGAGACCTCCCCATCTCTAAAAAAATTGTTTTGAAAAATTAGAAGGGAAGTACGTAAAGAATGAAGGATAAAAGGAAAATTCTGAGGTGGGACAGGCAAGATAGATAAGTACATGTGAAAAATTGAGGAATAAGGAACAAAAGAAATCCTAGCTAAGGGTTCATGGAAGGGAGAACTGTAGCAGTGCTGGGCCAAATTTTTAGGCCTGCTGAATCTGATCTCCTTTCACACTATGGAGCTTGGGGTTCTACCCCTGTAGCTTTCCTTTGTCCTCCCTATGGCTTCCTCTTCCTTCCTCCTCTTTAGACAGATCTTATGGAAACTCTGAAACTTTTTCTTTTTTCCCAGATGGGGAGCTCTGGCAGAAAGAATGTTCTGGCCTATGTGCAATGACTCCATTCCCTCTGTCAGGGGATAAAACTAAAATTTGCTTTCTTGGAAGCCATCTAATGTCTCTAGGAAGAATGACCCTAGTTAGGGAGAGACTGAAACCTCAAATAAAGGGAAGGTAAGAAAATAATTTTCAGGCCAAGTGCAGTGGCTCACACCTGTAATCCTAGCACTCTTGGAGGTCAGTGTGTATGGATTGCCTGAGCTCACAGGTTCAAGACCAGCCTGAGCCAGAGTGAGACTCTGCCTGTAAAAATAGCTGGGTATTGGGCAGCGCCTGTGGCTCATTGAACCCAGCCCCAGCCGAACTGCAACCAAAAAATAGCCAGGTATTGTGGCGGGGGCCTGTAGGCCCAGTGACTTGGGAGGCTGAGGCAAGAGAATTGCTAAAGCCCAGAAGTTGGAGTTTGCTGTGAGCTGTGTAACTCCACAGCATTCTACCAAGGGCGATAAAATGAGACTCTGTCTCTACAAAATAAATAAATACATAAATAAAATACAAAGTAATAAAAATAGCTGGGTATGTGGCGGGTGCCTGTAGTCCCAGCTACTTGGGAGGCTGAGGCAAGAGAATCACTTGAGCCCAAGAATTTGAGGTTGCTATGAGCTATAATGCCACAGCATTCTACCGAGGGCAACAAAATGAGACTCTGTCTCAAAAAAGAAAAAGAAAAGAAAAGAATTTTCAGTACCCACTGGTACAGTGGATATTAGGGTATCTCAGAAACATGTTAGGATCCTGAACACCAAGAAATTATTAATTTTTTATTTATTTATTTATTTATTTATTTATTTTGAGACAGAGCCTCAAGCTGTCCCCCTGGTAGAGTACTGTGGCATCACAGCTCACAGCAACCTCCAACTCCTGGGCTCAAGTGAGTCTCCTGCCTCTGCCTCCCAAGTAGCTGGGACCACAGGTGCCTGCCACAATGCCCAGCTATTTTTTTTTTTATTGTAGCTGTCATTGTTGTTTTGGTGGGCCTGGGCTGGATTCGAACCTGCCACCTTAGATGTATGTGGCTGGTGCCTTAGCAACTTGAGGCACAGGCGCCAAGTCCCAAGAAATGATTTAAAAATGGAATCTCCTGAGATCTAATTTTGGGATCACATATTACATTTGTTTTCTGTTTTATTTATTTTTGAGACAGACTCATAGGTCTCACTTTGTCAACTTGGTAGAGTGCTGTGCTTTCATAGCTCATAGCAACCTCTAACTCTTGGGGTCAAGCAATTCTCTTGCCCCAGCCTCCCAAATAGCTGGGACTATAGGCACCTGCCACAATGCCAGCTATTTTTAGAGACAGGGTATTACTCTGGCTCAGGCTGGTCTTGAATCTGTGAGCTCAGGCAATCCAGCCTCCCAGAGGGCTAGGATTACAGGCATTCACCACCATGCCCAGCCTGGTTTTCTGTTTTAAATGTTTTTTGTAGAGACAGAGTCTTTCTCTGTCACCGAGGCTGGAATGCAGTAACATGATGATAGCTCCCTGGAACTTCAAACTCTTGGGTTCAAGAGATCCTCTAGACTCAGCCTCCCAAGTAGCTGGGACTACAGGTAGACCACCATACCCAACTAATATTTATTTATTTTTTGAGACTGAATCTTACTTTGTTGCCCTCAGTAGAGTCTCGTGGTGTCATAGCTTGTAGCAACCTCAAATTCTTGGGCTCAAGTGATTCTCCTGCCTCAGCCTCCCAAGTAGCTGGGACTACAGGTGCATACACAATACCCAGCCATTGGCTCGGCGCCTGTGGCTCAAGTGGCTAAGGTGCCAGTCATATACACCTAAGGTGGTGGTTTTGAATCCAGCCCAGGTCTGCCAAACAACAATGATGGCTGCAACCAAAAAAAATAGCCAGGCGTTGTGGCGGGCGCCTGTGGTCCCAGCTACTTGGGAGGCAGAGGCAGGAGACTCACTTGAGCCCAGGAGTTGGAGGTTGCTGTGAGCTGTGATGTCACAGCACTCTACCCAGGGTGACAGCTTGAGGCTCTGTCTCAAAAAAAAAAAAATACCCAGCTGTTTTTAGAGATGGAGGTCTCACTCTGGCTCAAGCTGGTCTGGAACCTGTGAGCTCAGACAATCTACCTGCCTCGGCCTCCCAAGTGCTAGGATTATAGGTATGAGCCACTGTGCCCGGCTTATACCCAACTAATTTAAACAAAATTTTTTGGTAAAATTGGGGTCTTGCTGTGTTGCCCAAGCTGGCCTCAAACTCTTGGCCTTGAGTGATTCTCCCACCTCAGCCTCCCAGAGCACTGGGATTACAGGACTGAGCCACTATGTCTGGCCTTCTCTGGATCTTAGAAAACTCTTAAAGTGTTTTTGACAACCTGTCTAGGAGGCAACAAACATCTCTCCCATTTTCCACAGGACACATAGTGAAAGGATACTTAACATGCCCAGAAACATAATACAATTGACTTCTTATGGAACCCTCAGAAATTTGGTAATTACAAGAACTTTTTTTTTTTTTTGTAAAGTCAAGAAAGTCCAGAATATTACTGTAGCCCATTAGTAACTAAGCTAAGGGAATGAATGGAATTTGAGGTGGGGTTAGAAACCTAGTTAATGTCTCTAGATAGGCCCCTGATTCACTGTGTGATAATGACCAGTCACTTCCTGGCTCAGTGTTCCAGTCCCTTCCCCACCTTCCCCACAGCCCCTTCCTCTGCTCAAGTAGAATGTAACAATAATTTTATTCTTTCTTGAGCAAGTTAAGCACAATTGTTTCTATAAAGAAATCTGGAAAATAACCAACCTCTTAGTGTAGAGATGTAAGATGATTTTGCTCATTCTATAACCAATGTAACTTCCTGGTGGCATATAAAACCATGAAGACTGTAAGCTCTTTGGTCGTTGTTGGGACCCTCAGATGGGAATGAAATACGTAGTTTGCTTTCCTCTTGCATCTTCTGTCTAGGATGACACTGTGTATTGCTAAATGAGGCCCCTGTAGAGATATTTGGGAGATAACTGGGTAACACCCAACTAGGTCAGAGAATGAGTCAGAGCTCAAGGACTCGATACCAACCTCTCCCACTCCTGCCAGGAAACCTCTGGGTGAGACAGAGATGAGAGAGGAGCTGAGGGGCAGGGGCGGGCCTCACGGCTGCCTGCCCTAAGGCCTCTGGCTTGCGGTTTCACCCTGCTTTGCCCTGCAGCAGTTGTAACGTGTCTACTGACACGCAATCCCGGGACACTCTGTCCCTCCCCCTTTCTCAAACTTCTGCTCAGGCTCAGAAGCAGACAGCACATTCCACTTCAGGAGTGACTGTCGGGGAGATGAGAGGAAAAGGGCAGGACAGAGCTAGGCGGAGATGTGGCACTTGAGAAAACACAGGGCCAAATACCACACAAGAGACTTTTTGTCTGAGAGGTGAGCAGAAAGCAGAAACTACACTCACCTCCATGGAAATGATGATAAAAAAGGGCAGAAGAGGGCGATGCCTGTGGCTCAAAGGAGTGGGGTGCTAGCCCCAAATGCCAGAGGTGGTGGGTTCAGCCCTGGCCAAAAACTGCAAAAAAAAAAAAAAAAATGGCAGAAGAATGACAAACAGAACAGGATTGAAAGAAAAGGCTAAGAAGTACTTTCACCTCTGGCTTGGAAACCTGTAAGACTTAAGAGGAAAATGGTAGGCTGGGCATGGTGGCTCACACCTATAATCCTAGCACTCTAGGAGGCTAAAGCTGGTGGGTTGCTTGAACTCAGGAGCTCAAAACCAGACTAAGCAAGAGTGAGATTCGCGTCTCTACTAAAAATAGAAAACTAGCTAGGTGTCCTGGCAGGTGTCTGCAGCTCCATCTACTGGAGAGGCTGAGGCAAGAGGATCACCTAAAATCGGGGTTGCTATAACCTATGATGATGCCACAGCACTCTCTCTACCCAGGGCGACAGAGTGAGACTGTTTCTTGTCTGGAGGTACTCAGCACCTGCAAATCTCTATTTCCAGTTTGTGGCAGGTCTTAGAACTCTCCTTTGGTGCAAAAACAGTTTTAGGCACCTATAATCCACTAGTTACATGTTTCCATACATGATATTATTTTACTTAGTGCTCACAACAGCTCCAAGAGGTAAGTTTTATCATCCCCATTTCAGAGATGGGTACACTGAGACACAAAGGAATTAAGTTAGTTGCTTATAGAGTTTGGAAATAGTGGAGCAAGGTCTGTATCTGTTGCCAAAGCCCCCACAGATTTCATTACACCAACCTGTCTTTAATATGATGCCTTAAGAGATTTCTTAAGCCTTCCAAGGAGCAGTAAGAAGCAGACCGGGTAATGAGCAGTGAATGAACATCTCTGGGTGGTGCCCATAGCTCAGTGGGTAGGGTGCTGGCCACATACACCAAAGCTGGCGGATTCAAACCCAGCCTGGGCCAGCTAAAACAGCAATGACAACTGCAACAAAAAAAACAGCCGGGTGTTATGACTGGTGCCTTGTAGTCCCAGCTATTTGGGAGGCTGAGGCAAGAGAATTGCTTAAGCCCAAGAATTTTTTTTTTTTTTTTGAGACAGAGCCTCAAGCTGTTGCCCTGGGTAGAGGGCCGTGCCGTGGCATCACAGCTCACAGCAACCTCCAACTCCTGCTCCAATCTCCTCCTCCAATCTTAAGTGATTCTCCTGCCTCAGCCTCCCAAGTAGCTGGGACTACAGGTGCCCACCACGACGCCTGGCTATTTTTTTTTTTTTTTTGGTTGTAGCTGTCTACGTTTGGCGGGCCCAGGCTGGATTTGAACCTTCCAGCTCAGGTGTAAGTGCCTGGCACCTTAGCGGCTTGAGCTACAGTCACTGAGCCACGCCCAAGAATTTGAGATTGCTGTGAGCTGTGACACTATAGCACTCTACCCAGGGCAGCAGCTTGAGATTCTTTCTCAAAAAAAGAAAAAGAAAAAAGATTTCTGAATATCTCATTGTAAGTATTTTTAAATTCTGGGATTGTTGAAGTTTGTGCAGGCCTCACTGCAATCTGAGATCCCAGTGCAGCCTTGGTACCCTCTAGTGGAAGTTTCCTGCATTCACACAGCTTCCCTGGTGAAGGAAGCCCTCACCCAGCCACTGGAGAGCATCTCAAAAGAACTATCAGCCGGGAGATACATTTTTACATGTCGGAGTCCATGGGGAGGGCAGAAGAAGGAATACAGAATACAAAGAATGTGTGCCAAACACTTGGTTCACAAGGGCCCCCCAAAAGAGTCATTACTATCAGTGCGCAAATAAGCTCAGGCTTTGGGCATTTTTTTTTTTTTTGAGACAGAGGTTTACTTTGTCACCCTTGGTAGAGTGCTGTGGCATCATAGCTCATAGCATCCTCAAACTCTTGGGCTCAAGCAATTCTCTTGCCTCCCCTCCCAAGTAGCTGGGTCTACAGGCACCCACCTGGCTAATTTTAGAGATGGGGTGAGGGTGAGGGTGTCTCACTGTGGCTCAGGCTAGTCTTGAACCTGTGAGCTCAGGGCAATCCATCTGTCTCAGCCTCCCAGAGTGCTAGGATTACAGGTGTGAGCCACTGCACCCGGCCAGACTTTGTGTGTTATTAATGGGAGTCCTATACACATCACATGAGACTGTGGACTTTTAGGGCTCTAGAGAGAGACTTTCATTAAATGGGGAAAATTATTGATCAGAGATGCAAAGTGACTTGCCACAGGATAAATTAATGTCAGCAATGGTAGGACAATATAACCCATGTTTCCTGCCTCCCAATCTGGAGGTCTTTCCAATGTATCACACTTACTTGTTGGTTCATTTTAACTATAAACTGGTGTGCATATAAGGGTATAATGGTTGTAAGTATAAGCAGGGAATAGTTTCCTCCTTTATCTGCCACAATCCATACACTTTCATTGTTTCATTCAACACATTTATTGAGTGCCTATTATTGTCAAACATTACCCTAGCCATTACTTTATTCCTTCTCTCTCTCTCTTTTTTTTTTTTTTTTTTTTGGTGAGACAGTCTCACTCTGTTGCCCAGGCTAGAGTGCAGTGCCATGGCCATCAGCCTAGCTTACAGCAATCTCAAACTTCTGGGTTCAAGTGATTCTCCTGCCTCAGCCTCCTGGGTAGCTGGGAATACAGGCACCAGCCCTGATGCCCAGCTAATTCTTAGTAGAGACAGGGGTCTCATTCTTGCTCAAGTGATCCTTTTGCCGCAGTCTCCCAGAGTGCTAGGATTACAGCTGTGAGCCCCTACGCCTGGCCTAGGTGTTGCTTTTCAAGTTTGTGGACCCTTTTATAGGATACTCTAGCATATGAGAAAGGGCTACCAGGCTCCTGGAACCCCATGCCTTCAACCTTCCAGGGCATTCCTGGAGCTTCTTCCCCAAGATCTCAGTGCCAAGTAGTTAAATGTATTTGTGTCTCTCTCCCCCTGCAGAGGTAATCCCTGGGAATGGAACTGGGTTAGAAACAGATTACTCTGATCCAAGGGCTTTGCTCTCTCCTCCCTAAACATGGTGCGGGGTGGGTGTGGGAAGTAGCAAATAACCTGAAATTCCCTTTTAGGATTATTGCTTGATTTAGCCAGCTGGGGTAAAAGTGGAGGAAGAAAGGGTGAAGGATTAATTCTAGACCTAGGCTGAGTAGTGGGATGCATGGGCTTCTTTTCTGGCTTACCCAGGATAAGCAATATCTTATTTAGCAGTATCTTCCTAGACCTGCCTTTAGAGTAAGGAATCTAGGGCAGGCAGAAAGAGAAGGGAGCCTTTGTCTCCAGGAGCAAGGGTGAGTGGAAAGCTGAATGGGAAAGAACAGCAGCTAAAAGAAGAAAATCCTACAGCACAGAATAAAGAATCACTTTTGGGAGAAAACTACCTGCACTTTAGGGGTGTGTGTGTGTGTGTGTCTTAGCTTGAACAAAGGTGAGAGGACTCTTATCTAGGGGAAATGCTTCCTTAGGATTTCCAGTGCATATCCCCACTAGGAGCTCTATTTAGGGACACTGCACTGGGGTGGACTCTAACAGGGTATCATCTGTGTCCAGTACAAAGGGCAGTTTACTCTACTGGGCTTTGTCTATCCCTTTCAGGGCTGTCCTGAGGCTTGGAAAAAGTGGGTATAACCAACCAGAGTGGGACCATGGGTTAACTCAATTCTATGAAATAAGTACTTAATTATGTCCTCTCTATGGCTGAGGAAAAGGGGCAGGCCTAAGATATAAACTCAGGCAACTATAACATTCTTTTTTTTTTGAGAGAGAGAGCCTCAAGCTGTCACCCTGGGTAGAGTGCTGTGGTGTCACAGCTCACAGCAACTTCTAACTCCTGGGCTTAGGCGAGTCCCTTGCCTCAGCCTCCCAAGTAGCTATGACTACAGGTGCCCACCACAACACCAGGCTATTATTTTTTTTTTTTTGGTTGTAGTTGTCGTTGTTTGGCAGGCCCCAGACTGGATTCAAACCTGCCAGC
>CAUYQV010058328.1:0-10395 GCA_963574575.1 Galagoides demidoff
TGAGACCAGTGTGAGCAAGAATAAGATCCCATCTCTAAGAAAACTAGCCAGGCATTGCGGTGGGTGCCTGTAGTCCCAGCTACTCAGGAGGCTGAGATAAGAGGATCACTTGACCCCAGGAGATGGAGTGGCTGTCAGCTATGACACCACTGCACTGTACCAAGGGCAACATAGTGAGAATCTGTCTAAAAAAAAAAAAAAAAAAAAAAAGAAATTAAGATATTTACAAATAAAAGCTGAAGGAGTTTGCTACCACTAGACTGTCCCAGCAAGAAATGCTAAAGGGAATCCTACATACTGCTAAAAAATAGTAAAGAATAAATAAAAGGAAAGACACACTTTGTTCATGGATCAGAATATTTAAGATTGTTAAGATGTCATTATTACCCAAAGTGATTTGGTAATACAATGCAATCCCTATCAAAATCCTAGTGATAGTTTTTGCTGAAATAGAAAAACCCATCCTAAAATTAATTTGGTATCTCAAGGGATTCTGAGTAGCCAAAACAGTTTTGAAAAAGAGTAAAGCTGGAGGACTTACATTCCTGATGTCAAAACGTACTCCTACACTACAGTAGTTAAAACGGTGTGGTACAAGCATAAAGACCAACATAGAAACCAGTGGAATAAAATAGAAAACTAAGAAATAAACCTTCACATGTATGGTCAAATGATTTTCAGCAGAGATGCCAAAACTTTTCCATCAGTAAAGGACAGTCTTTCAACAGATGGTGCTGTGAAAATTGGATATTCACATGCAAAATAATGAAGTTAAATTCTTACATGATACCTTCTACAACAATTAACTCATAAATTTGGGTTGGGAAGCTGTAACAAAATACCACAGAATCAATGACTTAAATAATAGAAATTTATTTTCTCTTAATCCTGGAGGCTGGGAAGTCCAAGGTCAAGGTGCCAGCAGGGTTGGTGACTGGTAAAAGCTCTCCTCTTGGCTTGCAGACTTTCACTTTCTCACTGTGTATTCACATGGCCTTTCCTCAGTGCACCCAAGAGAGTGAGCAAACACCAGCGCACATGTGTTCTCTGTCATAAGGACACCAGTATATTTAGACTTGTACCTTAAACTTACTGTCTCATTTAACCTCAATTACCTCCTGCTGACCCTATCTTCAAATACAGTCACATTCAGGGTTAAAGCTTTAATATACCAATTTTGGGGAAACATAGTTCAGTCCATAGCAACTCCAAATGGATTTATGGGTGTAAACTTAAGACCTAAACCTATGTCTACAGCCATACCACCCTGAACCCTCAGCAGGAATGGGCCTGGTCAGTACTTGGATGGAAGACCATCTGGGAATACCTGGTGCTGTAGGCTTAAGAAAGGAAAAAGAAAAAAGGGTGGAGGTGGGTACAGTGGCTCATGCCTATAATCCTAGTACTCTGGGAGGCTGAGGCAGGTGGATTGCCTGAACTCAGGAGTTCAAGATCAGCCTAAGCCAGAATAAGACCCCATTTCTAAAAAAAAAAGCAGGGCTTTGTGGCAGGCACCTGTAGCCCTAGCTACATGGGAGGCTGAGGCAAGAGAATTGTTTGAGCTCAGGAGTTTGAGGTTGCTGTGAGCTATGATGCCAGGACTTTCAACCCCAGGGCAACTGAGTGAGACTCTGTCTTAAAAAAAAAAAAAAGACATAAAACTTTGGGGTACAATGCCTCACACCTGTAATCAGGAGTTTGAAGCCAGCTTGACCAAGAGTGACTCCCCCATCTCTACTAAAAAACTAGAAAAAGAACTGCCAAAACTCAACAACAAAAACACGATCCATTTAAAAATGGGCAAAGGATTTGAATAGACATCTCTAAAGAAGATAAAAAGGATCAATAAGGACATGAAAAATGTTTAATATCAGTAATTATTAGGCAGATGTAAATCAAAACTACAATAAGGGCTAGGAGCAGTGATTCACACCTGTAATCCTGGCCCTCTTGGGAGGCCAAGGTGGAAGGATCCCTTGAGGTCAGATTTCGAGATCAGCATAAGCAAAAGTATAATTCATACCATTGAACTGTACATTTTATTTTATTTTTATTTTTTGAGACGGAGTCTCACTTTGTTGCCCTGGGTAGAGTGCTGTGGCACCATACCTCACAGCTACCTTAAACTCTTGGGCTCAAGTGATCCTCTTGCCTCAGCCTCCCAAGTATCTCAGACTACAGATGTTTGTCACAACGCCAGCTATGTTTAGAGATAGGGTTTGGCTCTTGCTCAGGCTGATCTCAAATTTCTGAGCTCAAGTGATCTACCTGCTTCAGCCTCCCAGAGTGCTAGGATTATAGGCATGAGCCACTGCACCTGGCCTTGAACTGCACACTTTAAAATGGTAAATCATGTGTATTTTATCACAATAAAAATGACAAAAAAGTAGTTCATAAACATCTTCTCTGATGACATTTGCAAAACATAGCTAATTTAAAGATTCATTTATACAACACTGGATATAGCTGCTTAGAAAAGACAAGAAAAGGCCAAGTGAGGTGGTTTACACTTATAATCCTAGCATTCTGGGATGCCTAGGCAGGTGGATTGCTTGAGCTCAGGAGTTTGAGACCAACCTGAGCAAGATTGAGAACTTGGCTCTAAAAATAGCTGGGCATTGTGGTGGGCACCTGTAATCCCAGCTACTTGAGAGGCTGAGGCAAGAGGATCACTTGAGCCCAAGAGTTTGTGGTTGCTGTGAGCTATGACGCCATAGCACTCTACTGAGGGTAACAAAGTAAGACTGTCTCAAAAATAATAATAATAATAAAAAATAGGCTCGGTGACTGTAGCTCAGTGGCTAGGTGCCAGCCACGTATACTGGAGCTGGAGGGTTCAAATCCAGCGCAGGTCTGCCAAACAAAAAACACAACTACAACCAAAAAATAGCCAGGCATTGTGGTGGGTGCCTGTAGTTCCAGCTACTTGGGAGGCTGAGGCAAGAGAATCACTTAAGGCCAAGAGTTTGAGGTTGCTGTGAGCTGTGATGCGATGGCACTCTACCCAGGGTGACAGCTTGAGATGCTGTCTCAAATAAATAAATAAATAAAAATAAAAGAATAAACCTACAGAATGTATCTCATTCATAACCCATGGACTGCCTTCTTCTTTTTTTTTTTTTTTTGAGACAGAGCCTCAAGCTGTCCCCCCCGGGTAGAGTGCTATGGCATAGTTCACAGCAACCTCCAACTCCTGGGCTCAAGCGAGTCTCCTGCCTCCGCCTTCCAAGTTGCTGGGACCACAAGCGCCCACTCCAACGCCTAGCTCTTTTTTTTCGGTTGCAGCCCTCATTGTTGTTTGGCGGGCCCGGGCTGGATTCGAACCCGCCACCTTAGGTGTATGTGGCTTGCGCCTTAGCCACTTGAGCCACAGGCGCTGAGCCAGACTGCCTTCTTTTTACATACCAATTTCATTTTCTTTGGCTATATATCCAGAAGTGGGATTTGTGAATCATCTGATAATTCTATTTTTGACTTTTTTTTTTTTTTGAGACAGAGTCTCAAGCTATCTCCCTGGGTAGAGCACTGTGGTGTCACTGCTCACAGCAACCTCAAACTCTTGGGCTCAAGCAATTCTCTTGCCTCAGCCTCTCAAGTAACTGGGTCTACAGGCACCCAACACAACACTGGGCTATTTTTGTGTTGCAATTATCATTGTTATTTTAGCTGGCCTGGGCCAGGTTGGAACCCACCAGCCTCAGTGTATGTGGCTGGCGCCCTACCCACTGACCTACGGGAGCTGCCTATTTTTGATTTTTTGAGAAACTTTCCTGCTATCTTCCATAATGGCTATACTAATTTATATTCCCGTCAACAGTGTGCAGGGGTTCCTTTTTCTCCACACCCTTGTCAACATTTATTGTTCATCTTTTTGATAATAGTCATTCTAGCAGGTGTGAGGTAATATCTTATTGTGGTTTTTAATTTGCATTGCTTTGATTATTAGTGATTTTTTCATATACCTATTGGCCACTTGTCTTCTTTTGAGAAATGTTTATTTGGGTCCTCTGTGCATTTTTAATCAAGTTTTTTGTTGCTTATTTTTATTTCTATAAAATTGGTAGTAATGTCCTCATTTACATTTCTTGTTTTAATAATTTGTATATTATCTCCTTTTTCTGTTTTGCTTTTTTGAAAGATAGGGTCTTGCTTTGTTGCCCAGGATTAGTGATTATATCTCATTGCAGTCTTGAACCCCTAGGCTTAAGTAATCCTCCCACCTCAACTTCCCAAGTAGCTGAGACTACGAGTGCATGCCACCAGGTCTAACTACCAGGGTCTTGCTCTGTTGCTCAGGCTAGAGTACAATGGCAATGCCATAGTTCACTGCAACTTCAAATTCCTGGGCTTAAGTGATCCCCCTACCTCAACTTCTCAGATAGCTGGAAATACAAGCACATGCCACCACATTTGACTAATTTAATTTTTTTTTTCATAGAGATGGGGTCTTACTATTGTCCAGGATGATCTTAAACTCCTAGACTCAAGCAGTCCTCCCACCTCAGCCTGTAAGTGCTGGAATTACAGGCCTAAACCACTAGGACTGGCTCTCTTTTTTTTCTGTCAGTCTATCTAATAAAGGTTTGTCGATCTTCTCAAAGAACCAACTTCTGTTTTTCTTTTTTTTGAGATGGAGTCTTACTGTGTTGCCCTTGGTAGAGTGCCGTGGCATCACAGCAACCTCAAACTCTTGGGCTTAAGTGATTCTCTTGCCTCAGCCTCCCAAGTAGCTGGGACTACAGGTACCCACTACAATCCAGCTATTTTTTTGTTGTAATTGTCATTGTTGTTTAGCAGGCCCCAGCTGGGTTGGAACCCGCCTGCTCTAACCACTGAGCAATGGGTGCTGAGCCCAATTTTTGGTTTGTTTTGTTTTCCCTGTTGTTTTTCTATTCTCTTTTATTTTTCCTCTGATCTTTATTATTTCATTCCTTTTGCTAGCTTTGGATTTAGTTTGTACTTCATTTTGTTATCAGAACTTCAACACTTGTCCCTTGAAGCTGCATCAAAAAAAAGAGGGACAGCTGTTTGAGGAGAAGGGAAAAGATGCTTATTACTTTGCCAAGCAAAGGAGGAAACTGACATCTCAAAATCTAAATTCCATACAGAAGCATAGAGCTTTTAAAGGTTCTGATCCCATAATCCCATTTTGGGCCAAGACAATCTTGTGGCCTCTGCAACAGTCATGTGACCTTGATCCAGATTAATCCCATCTTTGGCTAAGACAGTGGTTCTCAACCCTTCTAATGCCACAAGCCTTGAATACAGTTCCTGTGGGTTGCCACCTACAGGTTGAGAACCGCTGTTGCTAAGAGGATCTCATGACCTATACCCATCCCATCTTCAGCTAAGAAGATCTTGTAATTTCTGCCCAGACAATTCCCTTGAGATATCTCCTGTGGCACAAAGAGTCAGAGGCCTTCCCTGTCCCTCCCAACTACTGGCCTGCTGCAGGGATACAGGTTCCACTTAGTCACTTAGTGTTAGAGTTCCAAAAATATTGGGGAGACTGAAAATATCTGCCATTTTATTTTTGGGCTATTCCCTCTGCAACAATTTTCTTTTTCCTTAAGGAAAAGAGTTAAGTAATTTATTCAAGTTTTTTTATTGGAGGCATTACAGCTATAAATTTCCCCTTTGAACTGACAGCTGCATCCCTTAACTTTTGGTACAATGCATTTTATTTTTGTTGAGGTATTTTCAATCTCCTTTATGGTTTTTCCATTGGTTGTTCATGAATATGTTGTTTAATTTTCACATATTTGTGGATTTTCCAGTGTTCTATTATTGGTATCTAGTTTCATTCCATTGTGATCAGAACAGATAAATTATTAAAAATATTTTTGTTTTGTATCTTTTGTATTTTTGCTCTTTTCTTTTTTTTCAGAGACAGGATCTTACTGTTTGGATTATCTCTGCCCAGAATGAAACTCCTGGGCTCAAATGATCTTCCCACTTCAGCCTCCCAAGTAGCTGGGATTACGGATGTATACCACTGTTTCCAGTTTATAGGGTTTGTTTATTTGTTTTGAGACAGAATCTTGACCTTGTTGCTCAGGCTAGAGTGCAATATCATCATCAGCTCACTGCAACTTCAAACTCCTGTGCTTAAATGATTCTCTTGACTCAACTTCCTGAGCAGCTGGGACTACATATAAGTTTGCACCACCACCATGCCTGGCTAATTTTATTATTTTTTGTAGCGACAGGGGTCTTTTACTGGTCTTGAACTCCTGACTTTAAGCAATTCTATTACAGGTGTGAACCCCTTTGCCCTGCCCTGGCTTGGGTTTTAAAGATTTATCAAGGCTTTTTTTGTGGCCTAATCTATGGTCTAGTTTGCAGAATGTTCCATGTGTGCTTTAGAAGAATATTGCCAGGCATGGTGGCTCATGCCTATAAATCCTAGCATTCCGGGATGCTGAGGAGGGTAGATTGCCTGAACTCATGAGTTCAAGACCAGTGTGAATAAGAGTGAGACCCTGTCTCTAAAAATAGCCTTGTATTGGGGAACACACCTGTAGTCCCAGCTACTTGGGAGGCTGAGGCAAGAGAATCACTTGAACCCAGGAGTTTGAAGTTGCTGTGAGCCATGACACCATGGCATTCTACCAAGGGCAGCAAAGTGAGACTCTGTCTCAAAAAAAAGAAAAAGGAAGAATATGTCATTCAGTGGACTGTTGTGTATATGTCTGTTAGTTCCAATTTATTTATACTGTTGTTCAGGTCTTCCATTTATTTATTGATCTTTCTGTCTAGTCATCCTATCTATTATTGAAAGTGGGGTAGTGAAGTTTCTAATTATTATTGCAAAAGTATCTATTTTCCCCTTCAATTCTTTCAATGTTTGCATCATATATTTTGGGGGTCTTTCATTTAGAGTATATATGTTGTCTTTTTGGAGAACTGACCCTTTTGTCAATATATAATGTTCTTATATGTCTCTTACAACAGTTGTTGTTTTTTTTTTTGTTCTTTTTAAAAAAATAATTCTTTTTATTTAGAGGCAGGGTATTGCTGTGTTGCCTAGACTGGCCTCAAACTCCTTGGGTCAAGGCATCCTTCTGCCTCAGCCTCCTGAGTAGCTGGGACTAGAGGTATGTACTACCTTATTTGGTACCTGTAATAGTTTTTGACTTAAAAGTCTATTTTGTCTGATATTAGTACAAAGTATAGTAATCTTCACTCTTTTAGTTACTATTTGTGTGGAATATTTTTCCTGTACTTTTACTTTCCACCTATTTGCATTTTTAGATCTAAAGTGAGTTTCCTGTAGACGTATGAGATATGATAAATATATCTACTATTTTAATTATGTTTTTTAAATCTATTCTGCCAGTCTCTGCCTTTGTTTGGACAGTTTAATCCATTTACATTTAAGGTAATTACTAAGGTAAGTAAGGAAACTTATTATCATTTTGCTGTTTGTTTCATCTTCCTTTCTCTTTCCTTTCCCTTCCCTTTCCCTTTTCCTTCCCTACCTTTTACTTTCCCTTTTCTCTCTCTTTATTTTTTAGACAGGTCAGCCTCTGTCAACCGGGCTAGAGTGTAGTGGTTAATCATCAAAGCTCACTGCAACCTCAAACGTTTGGGCTCCAGAGGTCCTCTTGCCTCAGCCACCCAAGTAGCTGGGACTACAGGCATGAGTCATGGTGCCTGGCCTATTTTTCATATTTCTTTCTTTTTTAAAAAGAGTCTCACTATGTTGCCCTCAATAGAGTGCTGTGGCATCACAGCTTACAGCAATCTCAAACTCTTGGTCTTAAGCAATTCTCTTGCCTCAGTCTCCAAAGTAGCTGGGACGACAAGTGTTTGCCACAGCAGCTGGCTACTTTTGTTATTGTTGTTGTTGTAGTTGCTATTGTTGTTTGGCAGGGTTCGAACTCACCATCCCCAGTGTATGTGGTCAGTGCCCTAGCTCCTGAGCTACAGACACCAAGCCTATTTTTCATATTTCTAATAGATATTTTTTTATCCCTCCATTTCTTCCATTATAGCTATCTTTTGTGTTCAGTTTTTTTGTTTTGTTTTTTGAAACAGAATCTTGCTTTGTCACCCCAGTTAGAGTGCCATGGCCTAAGCCTAGCTCACAGCAACCTCAAACTTCTGGGTTCCACCAATTCTCCTTCATCAAGCTCCTGAGTAGCTGGGACTACAGGCACACACCACCATGCCTGGGTAATTTTTCTGGTTTTGGTAGAGACAGGGTCTTGGTTTGGTCAGACTGGTCTTTTTTTTTGTTTTGAGACAGAGCCTCAAGCTGTCCCCCTGGGTAGAGTGCCATGGCATCACAGCTCACAGCAACCTCCAACTCCTGGGCTCAAGCGAGTCTCCTGTCTTAGCATCCCAAGTAGCTGTGACCACAGGTGCCCACCACAATGCCTGGCTATTTTTGGGTTGCAGCTGTCATTGTTGTTTTGGCAGCCCGGGCTGGATTCGAACCCACCACCTTAGGTGTGTGTGGCCGGTGCCTTAGCCACTTGAGCCACAGGCGCCGAGCCCTCAGGCTGGTCTTGAACTCCTGAGTTTAAGCAATCCTCTCACCTTGCTAGGATTACAGGCATGAACCATTGTGCCTGGCCTTGCAAGTATTTGCTTTGTGGCACCATAAGGCTTATACATAACATACTAAAGCTACAACAGTCTAATTTGAATGAATACCAACTTCAGCTGAATATAAAAACTCTACTTATATGTGTAAAGTTCTATCCCTCCTTCATGTTATTAATGTCATAAATTACATCTCTATACATTATATACCCAATAATGTAGATTTAAAATTTTTTATTTTTGCAGTGGCTCACACCTGTAATCCCAGGACTCTGGAAGGCCAAGGTGAGTGGATTGCTTGAGCTCAGGAGTTTGAGACCAGCCTGAGCAAGATAAGTCCCTATCTATACTAAAAATACAAAAAGTAGCCAGGCATTGTGGTCCTAGAGTCCCAGCTACTTGGGAGGCTGAGGCAAGAGGATTGGTCAAGCCCAGGAGTTTGAGATTATCATGAGCTGTGATACATGGCACTTGACCCAGGGTGACAGTGAGACTCTGTCTCAAAAAAAAAAAAAATTATAATTTTTTAATGCATTTGTCTTTTAAGTCTTATTAAAAATAAAATGTGGAGTTTCTTATACAAACCAAACTATAGTAATACTGGCTTTTATTTTTGATTATGTATTTCTCTTTACTGTAGATTTTACATCTCACACTGTGGCAGGTTACCATCTAGCATCCTTTCATTTTAGTCTGAAAGACTCTCTTTACCATTTCTTTCTTTCTTGCTTTTTTGTTTTTTTTTTTGAGACAGAGTCTCACTTTGTCACTCTCAGTAGAGTACTATAACGTCATAGCTCACACCAACTTCAAACTCTTGGGCTCAAGCAATTCTCTTGCCTCACCCTCTCAAGTAGCTGGGACTACAGGTGCCTACCATAACACCTGGCTATTTTTAGACATGAGGTCTTGCTCTGGCTCAGGGTGGTCTCAAAGTCATGAACTCCAGCAATTCACCAGCCATGGCCTCCCAGAGTGCTAGGATTACAGGTGTGAATCACCATCTCGGCCTCTCTTTACCATTTCTTGTAGAGTAGGTAGTGTTCATATAAGATCTGCTCTCCCCTGATTCAAGGGGGCAAAGGATAGGGAAGTAGAAAATGAGCGCCTACCCTTCTAGGACCAAGTCTGCCATCACCTCATAAAGGAGCAGGGAAAGGCAAGTAAAAATCCTACAAAACTTTCCTGCCATTTTAAAGATTGCTTTTTCTTGCCTGAATGCTTGGTTGCTATGGACCAGTGGTTCTCAACCTTCCTAATGCCATGACCCTTTAATACAGTTCCTCATGTTATGGTGACGCCCAACCATAAAATTGTTTTCATTGTTACTTCATAACTAATTTTGCTACTGTTATTTGAATGAATACCAACTTCAGTTGAATATAAAAACTCTACTTATATGTGTAAAGTTCTATCCCTCCTTCATGTTATTAATGTCATAAATTACATCTCTATACATTATATACCCAATAATGTAGACCCTGATATGCAGGATGTATTTAGATGACCCTTGTGAAAGGGTCATTTGACCCCTAAAGGGGTCGTGACCCACAGGCTGAGAACTGCTGCTATAGACCTTTGACTTTTCCATAGCTCCTACAAACTTGGTCCAGACAGCTTTTAGTGTTTTTCTTTTCTTTTCTTTTCTTTTTTTCTTTCTTTTTTTTTTTTTTTTTTTTTTTTTTGAGACAGAGCCTCAAGCAGGCTGTCCCCCTGGGTAGAGTGCTGTGGCATCACAGCTCACAGCAACCTCCAACTCCTGGGCTCAAGTGATTCTCCTGCCTTGGCCTCCCAAGTAGCTGGGACTACAGGTGCCCACCATGACACTCAGTTATTTTTTGGTTG
>CAUYQV010058332.1:0-16612 GCA_963574575.1 Galagoides demidoff
CATGAGCCCTTGTGCCTGGCCACTCCAAATTTTAATTTCAATTTCTTAGGATGTAAGAGCACTTATAAATCCTCCATATTCACCTGTCATTACTTACAGGGTCCTGGGACCAAGCACTATAATATTTTCATATAATGGCTATGTAAAACAAAAAATAATCATTGTGACATAAGGGTGAAAAGCTTCAGACTACAGCCAGGACAGCAAGGGTATAGCAGGTTTTGAATCTGTTCCTATTTCTCCTGTGCCAGGCTGGTTTAACTTTGTAGGATCTCCTGTTTCCTAGCGTTCACATTCTATAAGCTGTTATCACCTAAAGGTTATGGTTTGCAGCTCCTATAGCACTGCCATAGACTTACGTTTGCCAAATGACATTGCATCAAAATACCTAAAGCAACACGTTTTTTTAACTAGATGAGAAATAGCCAAACACATATTTTATTAGAAAATCCAACCCTCCATAAGTGGGAGATGTTCAAGTGAGGAGTTTGGCTTAACACTAAGGTTCCTTCCAGCTAAGGAGTCTTTGTTCTGGTAGTGAGGTCAGCATCCATAGGCTGCCTTGATGTGTCCTCACGTAGCAATGCAAACCCACTCTGCACGTCTACTGCCGCAGAACGTGTAATGCAAACCTTTCAGATTTGGTTTGATCCAGACGCTACTCATAGACAAAGCCATGCCCTCAGCAGCAGCATCGAAACTTAAGACTTTCTCATAGATTTGACCACTGATAAATAGAACCCATGCTTTTGAAGCCCTGAACGAGTATGTTTTTTAAATCTTTCCAGTGGAGGTGTTTGTGTGCCTGACTTAGCTAACAGACATCACCGGCATTTTCTTTGTACCTTTGCTCTAATATCTGTTTCCTTGCTACATTTAGTGTTTTAAGCTGCCCTCCTACTTCCTGGCATTACTGAACTTGAGAGTAGATCGCAAGTTATAGCAAAGTTAACAGTTTGGAAATGTGATGAACAGTGTGGTGTGACGGCTTTCAGCTGAAGTGTTAAAATTGCCAGTAAATCTGAAAAAAAAGAGAGAGAGAGAGAGAAAGAGAAGACAGAGGATTTGCCCAAAGTCCAAAGCAGAATTTCCCCAACATGAATAATTTTGAGGGCTTAGGAGGCTATTAAACCTTTCTTTACACATACTTTTAAGCCCCATTGAGATCATTCACTGAATTCACAGATGCTTATAACATCTTGATGAGTCAAGCAATGTTCAATTTTAGAATCAAACTGCAAGTCCCTTCCAGCTCAAAAATTTTTAAATTTTATTATCTTTACTAACAGGTCTGGCATGCAACTTTAAGACCATAATGTGAAAGTGGGTCAGACGAACGGCTTATGACCTAAGTCTCAGAAATGTAGGAATGTGGTAAATTTAATTACCCAAATAATACATTAATAAATTTTCATTTAATCTTTTATTTAAACACTCACTGAGTCACTACTCATGCCAGTGCTTGGGCAGGGAGACTTCCAATATGGGTTCCCTGCACGCAGCTTACTCACAGTCGGATGGAGGCGTCTCTAATAGCTTCAAGTATATGCCATGAGTTTAGTTTAAAATTGTTGAATCATAAGATCTCTCCTTTCATCTTCCATAGGATTGTGCCACTCTTTTAAAGCTTAAGAAGCCTAGGTACTATCTGTCTGTGCTGCATTTTGCGTTACTTCCATGTAGGGAGTTAGAAATCCAGTGCTTTTCTGATTCTTATCCCCTCCTCTGAAGATGAAGTATCAGGACCAATCCCCATCCTCAACCACCCAAATGTGTAAATAGACCTCTGCTCCCTTTGTCATGCAGGGGACCACGATTTAGATGGGTTAAAGAATTTTTTTACTATTTCAGATTAATATGAGGGTACAAATGATTGAGTTACAGTGTTTGCATTTGTTAGGTAAACTCCCTGTCACAGTTGTGTCCCCCACACAGGAGGTGTGCCATGTATGCTTACATTGTACCCTTTAGGTGGGAGCAGACCTATCCTCCTTCTTCTCCTCTCTTCCCCTCCCCCCTCCTTTAATTCCCCTAACTTGACTTGAATTGAGTTTTTCTCTTGTAGGGGCATGTATTAGTTCATCTACTGGCTTCATACGAGTATTGAGTACATTGGATATGTTACATCTTTTGTATTAACCTGGATGGAGTTGAAACACATTCTTCTTAGTAAAGTATCACAAGAATGCAAAGCAAGGGTCCAGTGAGTTAAATAATTTTGAGAAACAAATTTGAGAAAGCCAGAAAGGATTGTCACCTGCCTCGTGTAGTTCAAAGCTACTTCGGTCATTATCTTAGAAAAGATGTCAAGGATAGTGTCTTAGAACTAGAAATGGTATAGTATGAAGACGTGTCTTATCATGACACAACATCCTTGGTTGCAGTGATGTAAGCTTGAATTGTAAATAATGTGATTCCCAAATAGGGAATCCATATCCTTTTGGTTTTTCAAACTCTTGTAGGGATCATTTGAGCAGTAGCTGCACCTGGCTGTTCTTAAAAATTCCATGCTTTCTTTTTTAAAGCATGTAGAGCTTTCAAAAAACATAAGATGGGGAAGTATGAAAAAAGAATATAACAGAAAGGTGGCGGGTAGTCTGGAAAGGACAGAAACCAATCCTTAATCCCTATTTTGGGCTCGCCTGCTCCAACACGTCCTGTGATAACTCTATGATGGTCGGGAACTCAGCGTCTCCTAGGGTGCTGCTGGCCTGGCTAGCTTCTCTCTCCCTTTACTGCCGCACATCCATGGGAATCTCAACTCAGCCTCACTTGTCGGCACCTCCACAGCAGCTTACCTTCTTCCACATCCGCTAACACCCACCACATATTCTTTCCATTGTTGTGTGTTTACATCTTTTGTCTTTTACTGAAAGTGTTATGAGGTTTCTTAAATAGAGTGCACTGAGTCTGGCGTCTTATATTGGAAGTACACATTTTATGTTTTAACAATTGAATATTCTTTTTTTTTTTTTTTGAGATGGAGCCTCAAGCTATCCCCTTGGGTAGAGTGCCATGGCATCACAGCTCATAGCAACCTCCAACTCCTGAGCTCAGCGAGTCTCCAGCCTCAGCCTCCCAAGTAGCTGGGACCACACGTGCCCGCCACAATGCCCGGCCATTTTTTGGTTGCAGCCATCATTGTTGTTTGGCGGGCCCGGGCTGGGGATTCGAACCCACCACCTTAGGTGTACGTGGCTGGCACCTTAGCCGATTGAACCACAGGCGCCGAGCGAACAATTGAATATTCTTTAGAGATTTTTTCCTCCAGTGTCTTCTCCTTCTGCCTGCTCATCCTTCCTCTTCACTATCACTATTGAGAATTCTCTAATTTTTCCATATAAATGATTACTAAATTTCTGTATCTAACCCGACCTCTCTACCTTATCCCCAGACCTGTATTTTCTCTAGATGCTCTAGGGGTCCTTCCAACTCCTTAGCCAAATCTGGGAGATGAGGCCACTGTGAGAAAATAAATCAGAAGACTCATTCCCCACCCTAACTCAACTCCGGTGCCTGGTGGTAGAGAGGTTACTTCTGAAAAGCACAAAAAAAGTCAAATTGGAATTTTAGAGGGTTTTTTTTTTCCCTCTCCCTATGTGGTATGTGATGAAAACCATTTCCTCTGCCACTCCTATAAAAATAAAAACTAATGCTTCTTTCTGCAGTGCTCACTTGTAGAAGACGCTCTACACACATTAGCTTATTTCATCATCACCACACCCTGGTGAGATAAGTACTATTATTATCCTTACTGTATGGAAAAGGAAGCTAAGTCACAGGCAGTAAATTGCTTGCCAAATAACTCACAGCTAGGAAGCTACAGCATCAGGATTCAAGCCATGCTCTTTACCATTATTACTTTCTCTTGCCTCCTGAAAGCATCAGCAAAAATCAACATTTTCCCCAGGGATTTTGTGAAAGTTGCTTCTGTACAAAGAGTGCAAAAAGACACTGAGTTCCACATCCAGATGGTACGGAATTAAGACCAATTAATTTTGTGGGACTTTTGTTATTTCAATAGATTTAGGGTACATAAGGTTCTTTGTTGTTATCGTGATATGGATGAATTACCTAAAGCTGTGGTCAGGGATTTTACTGCACCTGTTCCTGGAATAGTGTACATTTTGTCCGATAGGTAGATTTTTATCCTTCACTCTTTGCCACTCTTCCCCCTTCTTAGTTTTCAACAGTCATTACATCATTTTATGATCATATATGTCTGTCATTTAGCTCCCACTTCTAAGCGAGAACATAGAGTATTTGGTTTTTTCTTTTTCATTTCTGAGATACTTCACTTAGGATAAGCAACTAGTTCCATCCAAGTTGCTGCAAAAGACATTCTTTCTTTCCTTCTTGTGGCTGAGTAGTATTCCATGGTATAGATAGGAGGTGCCAAAAATATGTACACACATTTTAAGAAAAGAAAAAAACAAGAATGCCTGCCTTGCTTCCCTCTCCTTATCTGCTTTTGGTGCTTCCTGTAATTTTTTTCTGTTGAATTCTAGATGATCCATTCAAAGTGTGATTATCTACTCACTATTTTGGTTCCTCTCCATAGACAGCGTAATTACCAGATGCATCTAGTTAGCTATTTAAAGCCTTTGCCTTCAACTAACATATTTTTATAATAGTCCTCAGATATATAAACATATACAGTTAAAATTCTTCCCATTTTATTGTTGGGAAATATGAAAAAAAGAAAGGATTTCTGTGAGTTTACCAGACCATAAACTACACCATTAGATTGTTGTTTTAGCTCAAGGTATACAGATTTTTAGAAAAGAACTTAGGGTATAGACCTCTGTAAGGTATAATACCATACAAATGTTTGTTATTTGTTGTATTAACCTTGAATGAGGATGGAGGCCTATGGAGTGTATGCAATTCATTGTAACTAGCTGTCCCATTTAATAACTTAAAAAACCATCAACTGGTCTACGTAGTATAGAAAGTTATATTTATTATGTAAGTAAACAGTGTTTGGTATCCTTTTTTCTACTTTGTAATAATCATAAGGAGCAAAAATAAATTTTAAAGTTATGTCAATGGTCATTTCTTATGGCATTCATTTTTTTCCCTTTCTTCTCTCATCAAACTCTCAGCTCCTTCTTTTCTCCTTGTTCTTCCTTTTCAAAGATAGAGATGACATTAGAGATGGGAATGCAGTGGAATTATTTTTAGATTGTAGCTCTTTTGACTTTGTCTCTCCTTGGATATTCTGGGACCATCATCACTGCTGGCTGTGATTTGATGGAGGCTTTTGTGAGCTCTTTTTGGTCAGCCTGTCACCCTGTTGGCTTGAAATTCCAAGTCTGAGAATGTGATCCACACAGCACAAAGGACCCCAGTAGCAATATGCTCCCCATGAGCCTTAGATAGTGTTCACTCCAAATAGGCTTTGGTCTTCATGTCTGTTAGGGGGCATCTCTGTTTTTAGTTTCAACGAGCCACTCATTCTTTTTAATTTCTGGGCCTAATACTACTTTGAAACATACAGGCAAAGAACAGAAGATACACTGGCACTGTGGTTTGACCATGTCCCCAAAGTTTGTGCATTGGAAATTTTATCCCAAATACACCTGAGAGGTGGGGCCTAATGAGAGGTGTCTGGGTCCTGAGGGAACTACCTTCAGAAATGGATTAATGCCAGTATTGAATTAATATGTTCTTTATTAAAGGATGAGTTCAACTCCCTCCTGCATGCTCTTGCCAACATGATCCCTTCCACCATGTTGTGGCTTAGCAAGAAGGCCCTCACTGCATGCCAGGAAACTTTAAGCCTCCAGAACCATGAGCCAATAAACTTCTTCTTGTTAAAAGTTATTCAGTCTCAGGTTTTCTGGTACAGTAGCACAAGTGAACTACGACAAGACTAAAGCCCTGCTGTCTCTTGACAAAGCTCCCAAGGCCAAATACCTCCCTATTTTCTGCCATTGGATCACTTGCTGCTAGTATACCTGTGTGCTAGGCAGAACAATGGCCCTCCAAAGATATCTATGCCCAAATCATTAAAACTGTGAATATGTTAGTTACATTACAAAGGAGAATTAAGATTGCAGATGGAATTAAGGGTGCTCCATCAACTGACCTTAAAATAGGGAGATTATCCTCCATTATCCAGGCAAACCCAGTATAATCACAAAGATCCCTTAAAGTGGAAGAAGGAAGAATAAATGTGAGTGTCAGTGTAATGCAGAGTGAAAAAGACTTGATTGGCTGTTGCTGGAGGAAAGGTAACGTGTTAAGGAACGTAAACTGCCACTCAGGTTGAAAAGGGCTGGGAATTGGATTCTGCCTTACAGCCTCCAGAAGGAATGCATAAAACTCACTTTAATTTAGTAAACTAGAACAGATTTTGACCTACAGAACAGTAAAATAATAAATATGTATTGAACTTAAGCCATCAAATTTTTAGTTATTTGTTGCAGCAGCAATAGCAAACTCAAACTTCCTGCATGTCCTTCCGTCTCTTCTATTTGTGTTTGATCGCTAGTGAACCAGCTACGTGGCTGAATTGGAATGACCACGTCTGTTGGTTAGTCTAGGTCAGAGTGATTCTCTTCTGTCCTGTTAAGGTTGACCTTTTCCTGCCATTGTCATAGCAGCTGATACTCAAAAGCCCCCCAAGTAGAACCCCAAATTCAAGAACACTTAAGTGTTTCAGCCAGACAGATCACATCTACAGATTCCAATCTGTCTAATACAAACTGCTCTTATCTGTGACCTTGGAAAAATAACTATGCTTCCCTGATACTCAGTTTTTTCATCTGTAAAATGAACAGTTTATCTCATTGGAAAGGATTCTTGTGATGATTAAAAGATAATGCTCAAAAAAAGTGTTTTGTATTATACCTGGTATAAAGTAACTTTTCCATACATTTTTCTTATTTTTATCATGAACATCTGGCTAATTATTTCTCAACTGGTATAATAGACACTCTAATTAAACCAAGGCCATGATCAGATACTATGGAAAACCAGCTACATGACTCTGTATCACTCTAGCATGTAGACCATGGATTATTAATCTGGGAGACCATGTCCTTGATGAACCAGAGACCAAATTTCAGAAGGACATGAAAAAAATAACTGTGTAATTTTCAACACAGAAACTTGAAGTTTGGTGGGAGATGTAGTCTTCACTTCTGGCTCTACATAGCTTTAATGCTGGACAGGTCCCTTAGGTCACTGAGCCTTTGTTACTTTAGCTGTAAATAGGGCTAACATTGTAAAAATTAAATAAAACAATACATATAAACAATGTAAATAATTTGTTTAGTCTTTGTTTTATATATAACATATCATTAATAAAAAATGATAGGTTTTTTATGTACTATATTCCTAGTAGATTTCTCTAACACCCAGATAAAAGAATTAAGATTAAGTATAAAATTAAATACAAAATTCTCACCTGAAAGTCCACATTTAGTTTTAAATTCACATAGCCCTCCAAATTTAAAATGGCTTGAGATCCAAGCAGAAGTAAAAACAAATTTTATTGATACCTGTAGTAGATGACTGAATACTCTCTCAAACATCGCATAGAAAAAGTAAATTTGGTGGGGGGGGGCTGTGTGCTATCTTAAAACTAGCAAGGCGGCTCAGATAAAAACCTGGTTAACAGTTTGCCATGATTAATTAGAAGACATGGTTTGAGTCCTGGGAAATAGAGCAACTGATTGGCTATGGAGGCCTATTCTATGGGTACAGCCCTAGTGCAGGAGTCCTATATCCTTAACAAGCAACCCAGATGATGCGTCTCTTCCATAACATCTCCAAGTGGAAAAGTGATACACTGAACACCAAATAGCATGCCACCAATATTTATCTTTGTAAAATATCAAATGTAGTTTTTGGTTCATAGCCTTCATGTCTAAGTTTCTGTGCTGTAAGCCAGTTCTAGAGGTTTATTAATCCTGAAGATGTTAATCATTGATATTTAAGGTGGAGTAGAGGGATCAAATATCGATTTACAGAAATCTATCAACCTCCTCAAGTCCTTTCCCAAATGCCAATCATTTCTTCATGATTATACAAACTGATCCCCTTTCCCAGCACAATATGGCATAATTCAGTTAAGAAGCTGGGTGGGAGTCAGGGGGTTTAGGTAACACAGGAAGCAGGTGAGATGCAGCCTCTATGTATATTGAATGGGAAAGGCTTGGAGGAAAGGTGAGGACCTTCCTTTCAACCTGAAGTGCCTTACAGAGCTGAGGAGCCAACATCAGGGATTAATCACTCTAAACCCCTCTCGTGGGACCCTCATGAAGCTGTGTTGTAAGAATGGGAACTGTGATTTCCTGGCTCAAGTTTGAGGTGTGTTAACCTTTCCTTTATAAGAAGGAGAAAGTAGACAAAGAAAATGTCAGCATTACTTCCCCTGGGACCTTGAGATGTGAGTTCCTGACCAAATATGGCTCTACTGAGCTGGTATCATCAGAACCATCCCACTGGCAGCTAGAAAAATTTTAATCTCTTTTGATAGTCTCCAAGATGAAAATCCTCTGCCTATACCTTAAAAGAGCCTATAAAACAGTGTCCTTATTTTGGCCTTATAATTAAGTCATGATAGAAGGGCTGCACTGTTTTACAAGGCAATATTCTAGTTCCTGAGTGGGTAAGAGACACAGCTGCTTGCCAAAAATTGTAATTTATTGTGACAAGTACCCACTATCCGTACTCCAAGCTTGATGAGAGAAACAGGTCTAGGCATACTTATTAAAAGCAAGATACACAAGGTATCATGGAGTTAAAAAAAAAAAAAAGGAGCAACAGAGGCCACTGAGTAGGACAAAGTTAAAATGGATTCGTCATTGGTGCAAGCGTCTTGAGAATGTGGAAGAGGAATTCTTAAGTCAGCAAATGAAGGCTTTTCTGATTCTTGTTTTTTCCTGTAGTTGAGAGACCAAGGAGAAATAGTACAGTCTACTCCTGATCTCTCACAAACTGCAGGAGTCATGGGAAGGTGCACCATCTCCCATAAAGAAAAGTAAAATGTGTTTTCATTTTTCCCTCATAAAAATAATTTTTAAAGTATGGTTTGGTTTCCAGACAGTTTTAAAAGCTAAAAGGCTCAGGGGGTGAGGGTAGAGCGAGTTAGGAATGGTAGTAACATTTAAATGTGCAAAAAATTACCTTAACTTAGGTGACTTTCAGGAATTGGATATTTGATATCAACTTTTCAGATCAATAGTTTAATTCTTAAAATATTCATGCAGAGTCCAGATACAACTAAATTATAAAGTGAGACCTTTGAAAAGCATTGGTTTCCAGAAAATGTGCTCCCAAAGGCCCACATTTTAGTAAACTTGACTTTAGAAGACCTGTTCTAGGCAATTAAATCTATGTAACTTAACAAAGCCCAGGAGCAAGGCTGCCTTCTGTTATGCTATTAGAGAAAATATTTTCCTAAAAACTTGCTTTCTCTTACTCTATTCTTGAAAATAGTTTCTTTAAACATTATTCTGCATTAAAGAAAAATCATTCTTAAGTAACTCAAATTTATAGAAAAGAAAATGAATCCACTATCGTTTGCACCCTCCCCCTGGAAGGAAGGAAAGCAAACTTGAATGCACAACACACCCACACACAAAAAGAAAAGAAATACGTAGTGATTGGCTGCATTCATTCCTTGGCCCTTCAGAAATTATGTGGATTTTCCCAATAGCATTTTCCTTGCCAAAAAGCACAATTCTAAGTCATACATATTTTTCCCATTTGGAGAAAATGGTGCATAATTGAAACGTTTCCAAAAACAAAATATTTGCATCTTTGGAAGTGGCTTTCAGAAAAGACCAATAAATCTAAGGATCTCAATGATATGTAAAAAGAATATTAAAATGTCATTTATTATTTATGGTCTTTATGCATCTGAAAGATTCCTTTAGAATGAGCAGTGATTGGCAGCTCAAAAGTCTCCCTAAATTTTTTTAACAGTTATCTTTTTCTACATAAACAACAGCTCCCAAACATAGGACTTCAAACTAATAATTCTTTTTCACAATTCTGTGGGTTCTATGGGTGGTTCCTTTGCTGGTTTCCTCTAGATTCATTTACGCTACTCCATCTATTCTCAGCTCTGCTGGGAAAGTTAGGCCTCTTTCTCCAGCTAGACTCTTGTCCTGGAATTTCCCATGCCATGGCCATCTAAGGGAGCAGTCCGAGAGGCTTACAATGGAAATCGAAAGGCATCTTGGGGTTCAGACTCTGGAATTCAGAACATTACTTCTGCCACAGAAGTGGCCACAGCAAATCTCAAATATAGACCAGACTCAAAGGGCTGGAGAAATAGACTCCATCTCTGGATAATAGCAGTGATCAAGTCACATCTCAAAGGGATGGATGTAGTGGGATGGTAGATTATAACTACCAAGCTGTCTACCAGGGGTGATTTGAAAGAGTTGATACTCAGGTCAAGCATAATGAGGGGATAATTTTTTGATTAGACACTTGCTGATGGACTGACAGACAGCACAATACATGAGTATTTTTAACATCAGTGCCCGTTGGTTCTTTGTAACCACCTAGATTTGATAAAATATCATCTTGGCACCTTGTAGAACTTAATAAATGTTAAACATGTTGACTTAAGAAAACACATGGATAAACAATTACTCCTTTTCTAAATATTAATTTATGAGAAAAGAATCCCATGGGTCTCTCAAAGGGGCAGTGGACTAAGGAAGAACTGGTTCCACACTAAGAGTTTGATTTTAATTCTATCACATTTCCTTGTCATCGCACAATTAAAAATGGTAATTGTGGTATGCAGCAGAAGCTGCTCTTTCTCTCTGGGGTGGTTGCAGTAAGTGTATCCTGTTGCCCAAAGGCTTTGGATATCAGTATCTCTAGGCATGCTTCTATTTGCAAAATACTTGGGTTGAGAGGCTCTGACTTACTGATGTACAGACCCATTACAATCACTTACCCTATTTTAGAAGCTATGAGAATAAGCTAACATCCCTCCAGGCTTCCTCATAGGTGATTAGAGGATAGAATAACACTATGGCGAATTTGAATGACAATACCCTTTATCTCCTAAAGTTCAAAGCTGGAACTGGCACTAGTAAAATGCCATATTTCCCTCAGATGAACAAAATTGTTTTGTAGAATAATAATTGTAATCCATCTGTCTTACACCAATATATTTACTATCCAATCCCCAAAAGAAAATACAAGTAAATTTGAATGAAAAAAACAAAGAGCTGAATTGAATGGCTATGTGCAATGGAAATATCTATTTTATAGTTTATCTCATTTTACCCATATGACTTCTTTTTCCTGATATTATTTTAATAACTATATAGAAAGTCCCTGAATTACAAATGTCTACCTTCCGTAGAACTGGCACTTCTGAATGGGGGCTATGATAGTAAGCCCCCAAGTTACAAACATCTGGCTGATGTACAACTCACACTTATGAGCAGAGGCTATTACACAATAGGTAAATGTGCCTGTTTCAACTTACATACAAATTCAACTTAAGAATAAACCTACCAAACCTATTTCATTTCTAACCTGGAGACTGCCAATAAAAGGAAGAGCAAAAAATATGTATTTCTGCTAGTGAGTACATTTTCCAAGAAAAAATTAAATTTAGCCTGCAGGGTAATTCCTGAGCCTTTTCTGTCATTCTTTAGGACACATCCTCTGGTATCTCCAGCTTCCATGCTGTCATGTTCAAAGCCCTCCTTTGAGTCTGCTTGCATCAATCTAGATAAAGAATACAGTCTGTCTCCAGTACTCACTAAAACAAAACAAAAACTTCTCTTACCAATCATTCAGAAGTTTAGAAATTTTTCTATAGATCTAAAGATCATATAAAAAAGCATGTAGATTTTCCTTATTGTGCTGCCTATCCAGGCTCTTTCCATCTTTTTCATCTTTTCCTATATCCTTCAGAAAACAAAGGAAAAGCAAAGATGAACAAATAGAATTGCATCAAACTAAAAATCTTCTGTATAGCAAAGGAAACAATCAACACAGTGAACCGACAGCCTGCAGAATGGGAGAAAATAGTTGCAGACAATACAATTGATATGGTGTTAATATTCAAAATAAATAAGGAGCTCAATAGTAATAAGACAAAAAGTCTGATTAAAAATGGGCAAAGGGGCTCGGCATCTGTGGCTCAAGTGACTAAGATGTCTGCCACATACACCTAAGGTGGCAGATTTGAATCCAGCCCAGGCTTGCCAAACAACAATGATGGCTGCAACCAAAAAATAGCCAGGCGTTGTGGCGAGCACCTGTAGTCCCAGCTACTTGGGAGGCTGAGACAGGAAACTCGCTTAAGCCCAGGAGTTGGAGGTTGCTGTGAGCTGTGATGCCATAGCACTCTACCCAGGGGGACAGCTTGAGGCTCTGTCTCAAATAAATAAATAAATAAATAAATAAATAAATAAATAAATAAAATGGGCAAAGGACCTCAATAAACATTTCTAAAGAGAAGACACACAAATGGTCAAAAAGTATATGAAAAAGTGATCACCATCACTAATCAGGGAAAAGCAAATTAAAACTGCAGTAGGGGCACTGGGCTACCAGTGCTCTCCCCAGCTGCAATCCGCCTGTCGTTTCTGTGAGGAGCATACTCGTGTTGGCGACAAGTCCCTGACACAACCAGACCTTGACCTCTGGAGCATCTCAGCCCACACCCAGCCTGGCAGCCCTTCATGCAATGGGATTGAGCTGCCTCTATCACTGTACTGTAGCAGGGTCAGACTGGGGGCTTTTACGTCCCCTAAGGACAGAGACTGCTGTCCTTGCTGAGAGAGGTGGGAGTAGTTTTTGTGTCCCGTAGCTCCCATCTCCGCTAATCTTGTGAAGAAGGGCCTGCCGATCCTATTGCAAGATCGCACTGCATCCACTCTTCTTCTCTTCTCCCGACTGACCATTCTTCTGGAGCAGTAGAGCACCCACCCCTCACTGTCACAGTCAGCATCTGAACCTAGTGAGGCTCGTATGCAAGAGTGTTAGCTCCTTCTTGGTCTTTTCTCCCCCAGGACTGAAGCACATCATCAAGAGTACTGCAAGCTGAGAATTACCTACCAGTCCATGGACACTAGCACCTGAACACCCTTGAAGGTCTGAGGTCCAACCAACCCAAATTGCCAGCAACACCATAGTAGGACCTACCTGGATGGATGAAAGGCAATGTATCTCACTTTTTCTACACTGAGCAGCAGACTTCCTGGCGGATAGTTTCCTGACCTCAAAAGCTATCTGTTTTGAACTAAAGGACAATATTCCCAAGACATACTAGCACAAGAACTCTGGTAATATGAAAAAGCAGGTTGTTTCAGCACCCCCAAAGAGTCACACTAGCTCTTCAGCAATGGACTCCAACCCTAAGGAGACCTTTGAAAAGTCAGATGTGAAATTCAAAATATTAACTGAAAGTAACCTCAGTCAGTAACCTCAGTTTGATAAGAAAGTCAAAAACAAACACAAAAAAACTAAAACAACAACAACAATTCAGGACACGAATGAAAAAATTCACCATAGAGATTTTTTTTTAACAATAGAATTTGGGGAAATGGAAAAATCATTTTGGAAAGTACAAGATAAAATGGAAAGTTTTAATAACAGATTAGACCCAGTACAAGAAAGAAATCTAGAGGTTGAGGACCCCATGTTTGAATTAACCCAGTCAGGAAAATATAAGAAAAATAAAGAATCAGGAAGAATGAACAAAGTCTTCAAAAATTATGGAACTATGAAAGATGACCAAACATAAGAATTATAGCTATCCCCGAGGGAAAAGAAGGAAAATACAAAAGCCTGGAAAACCTACTTGAGGGACTAATGTAGGAAGACTGAGCTGGTCTTGCTAGAGATTTAGACATCCAGATATAAGGTCCTTTAACTTCTGAAAGAGTCATTGCAAACAAGACCTCTTCAAGACACATAGTCATCAGATTGGCCAAAGCCAAAGTCAAGGAGAAAAATCCTACAAGATGTGAGGCAAAAGCATCAACCAAGTTACAAAGGACAACCCATCAGACTAAAAGGAGACTTCTCCGAAGAAACCTTAAAACCTACTTTTATTCTTCTTAAACAAGACAACTGTAAGCCAAAAATTTAGTATCCTGTAAAATTAAGCTTCATAAATGGGAGAAAAATAGTATCTTTCCCAGACGAGCAAACATTAAGGGAATTTGTCACCATTAGACCTGTCCAATAAAAAAAAAAAGCCTTTAAAAAGCGCTTTATACATTGAATAGAACAAACAATACCCACTAGTGCAAAAAAACCCCAAAACTGAAAGTAAAACTCACAGCCCATATAAACAGTAACACAAGGGAGAAAACAAAGCAATCAGGTAGCAATTAACACATCGATATTAAAATTGAGTGCAAGTGGTCTGAATGCTCCCTTAAAAGATATAGACCTGCATAATAAATGACAAAGAACACAACCTAGCTGTATATACTTCCCCCAGGAAACACGAAAATACCCATTAGCGAATGCATGGATTTAAAAAATGTGATGTACCCACACATACATACTCACCCTTATTTTTTTCTTTTTATTTCAAATTAATACGAGGGCACAATGTTCTCACTTCCAAGGTAAAGTTCAAGTTGTAGAAGAGCCCTTTGCTCTAGGGGTGTGCTGAACACCCTCACATGGTGCCCATTAGGTGAGATCCCACCAGATGCCCTCCCTCCTCTCTCCAACTGGCCTTCCCCTTCTCCTCCCTTCTCCTATTTCACCTCCGCCCCTTGCTAGACTATTTTTGTGTTCTATCATTCATGCGATCATGCTATTTTTTACATATTGGTTTCATACTAGTATTGAGAATATTGGATATATATGTTTTTTTCCTTTCTTGAGATACTGTACTTAAAGAATGTGTTTCAACTCCAGCCAGGTATCACAAAAGATATAAGTCTCCATCATTTCTTATGGTTGAATAATATTCCTCGATATATATATGCCACAATTTGTTAATCTATTCATGGGTTGATGGGTGTTTGGATTGCTTCCACAGCTTGGCAATTTTTTTTTTGTTGTTGCAGTTCTGCTGGGGCCAGGTTTGAACCCACCACCCTCAGTATATGGGGCCAGCACCCTACCCACTGAGCCACAGGTGCTGCCCAAGCTTGACACTTATTAATTGAACTTCAGTAAACATTCTAGTACAAAAGTCTTTGCAGTAAAATACTTTTTATTCTTCTGGGAAGATACCTAGTGATGGGATTTCAGGATAAAATGGAAAGCAAACTTTTAGTTCTTTGAGAATTCTCCATACTTCTTTCCATAAAGGTTGTATTGGTTTGCAATCCCACCAGCAGTGTGTAAGTGTGCCCTTCTCTCTATATCCACACCAGCATGTGCAGTTTTGGGATTTTGTGATGTGGGCTAATTAGATCATGGGACAGTTATTTCACAATGTATACATATATCAAAACATCATGTTGTACAATTAAAAATATATCTATTATTTTCATTTGCCTGTTACATCTCCATAAGCTGGGGGGGGGGGACAAAATACGACTCTTCTTGTACTTCTATAGACCATTGTCATTCACATGAAGGACTCTAGAGGTCTCAGTACCCCAAGTAAACACACTGATCAATTTTCCCAACAAAGATTTCTTGCTAAAATAAGCCCCATGTCAATAAGTGGAAAAAAAAAAAACTTCATATTTTAGTATGATGTTATTCCAACTTTCCACTGTACAAGCTGATATCTATGTTCTGTTTTATTCATCGCCTTTTTTTTTTTTTTGAGACAGAGTTTCACTTTGTCACTCTCAGTAGAGTGCCATGACGTCATGGCGTTTGAGATCACAGCGGCCTCAAACTCTTGGGCTGAAGTGATCTTCTTGCCTTAGCCTCTTGAGTAGCTGATACTTCAGGCACCTGCCACAACACCCGGCTATTTTACAGACAAGGTCTCACTCTAGGTCTCGAACTCTTGAGCTCAGGTAATCCACCCCCCTCGGCCTCCCAGAGTGCTAGGATTACAGGCGTGGACCACTGCACCTGGCCCTTAGTCATTGAAATTTCTAATGGTATTAATATGGAATGAAAATTAAATTGGGAATTTCCTCTAAAACTTAATGTTGTCATCCAGTCGTTTTCCTTGTACGTTCAAACTCTACTATTCTCCCACGGAAACCACTGCACTTTCCCTCCAGTTTATCTTCTCCTCAGTCTTTGCACATGACTATCCTTCCTAAATCACAGATAAAGCAGAGGTTGTAAGGCATAAATTCCTGAACGTCCAGCTCTTCCATCTAAAAGCCAGTTTATATCTGGACCCAACTTTGCCTCCTCCTATCTGATGTCAGAGGAAGAGGTGTCCATGCACCAGCTCAAAGCTACCCCTGCCAACTGTCCTCTTGATGCAATCAACTCTTTCTTCTCTCAGTGGTTTGTTCATCCATTTCTCTCTCCATGAGATATCTTCAGGCTCGGCGCCTGTGGCTCAATCGGCTAAGGCATCAGCCACGTACACCTAAGGTGGCGGGTTCGAATTCCCAGCCTGGGCCACCAAACAACAATGATGGCTGCAACCAAAAAATGGCCGGGCGTTGTGGCGGGCACCTGTGGTCCCAGCTACTTGGGAGGCGGAGGCAGGAGACTCGCTTGAGCCCAG